>CM071637.1:27085484-27268047 GCA_036419045.1 Scirpophaga incertulas
ACACAAACGAATTCAAAATCCGTGCGAAAGCATGCCATTTTTTTTTCATCTATAATCTTTTTATTTTATCGATTTATGCGTATGATTCATACAGGCAATACTATCGAAATGTTAAAAAATATTTCATAAAATAGTGTTTTAATACTTAATATCGATAAAAAAAATGTTATAAATGTTTTAATTGTAATTATGGATGAATTAATATAACAAGTCAATTTTTATTTCATATTTTGTGAACAGACCCATCTAGTGACATAATTTAGAACTACTTAACTGTTTCATAGCTGTTGAAAGCACGGTCCCGCATTCAGAAACTCACTGACAGTTATGAGACGTTTATCTTTTCGATAACTTTGTTGAATCATTAGTTATTGAGAGCTTAGCTAAGGTATTCAGAAACTGAGCATAACTAAAATAGATGTCTATTACAACACTTCCCATTACCAGATCACGTTGATACTGTGCACAGGCTATCCTAGCAAGCAGCTCCCTGCGACATATATACCTGCCGCGCTGTCTGGTCGGCGACGCGGGCTGCCTGGCGCTCTGCAAGGCCGTGCGCTGTCTGCCCAACGTGCTCACGCTCGACCTCTCGGGATGTGATATCACACATCTTGGTGCTGGATATATAGCTGAATTAATTAAGGTCACTATCATATCAAGCTATCACTATCAAGCAATCATGAATATTTGTAATAGTTCAAAGTTGATTTAATTTGACATTGTATTACTTAGTTAAACAATGACACATTTTTACCAAAATTATATATATATATATATATATATATATATATATATATTATTTTTTCTGGCAGCTATTTTATGTTACAACTGCCCGCGTGGATTTCGGGATTGGGTCTATAGATGGTTAAGGGTCATAACTTTTGCCCACGACTACATATGTGCGGAAGTCGGTTTATGGCGCGAAGGTTTTATCGCGCTTCCCGTGAGACTATCCGTTTCTCCGAGATAAAAAATACCGCAAAACCTTGCTCAAGAATCACTATCTATTTATGAAAACCGCATGAAAAACTGTGCAGTAGTTTTTGAGTGAAGCCTTTATTGCGCATCCCGTGGGATCTGACGATTTTTCCGGGATAAAAAGTACCTACCCTATTATTTAATCCGGACTTTTATCTTTACGTCTGCAAAATTTCAAAGCAATCGGTTCAGTAGTTACGGCGTGAAAGCGGAACAAACAAACAAACAAACTCACTTTCCGATTTATAATATTAGTAAGGATAATAAATCAAACACAATTTCATATTTCGTTGTAAGAATTTAGAATTGTGAAACTTTGCGAAAACAAATTTCCTTGTTTTCCATTGATTCATTCAGTATTTGTTCACATGTTTAAAAAAGTTTCATGAAGTTAATGTCTGAATTGATAAATAAATTCAACTATTTACAAATTAAGCTCTCGAACTTCTCTTAGAGAGAGATTTAAAGATATGGTATACTGACTACCGCCTCGCAATATATTTTTAATTGCCTTGTCTATGTTCATAATATATATCATACATATACTAACGAATGATATACATAAGCTAACACATGTAACGAAGACAAACTTGTTATACCACAAACTAGGCTACAAAATTACTGCATCAGTTGTAGGGCAAAGTATACAATACTACAACAAATTACCAAAGAGTATTATAGAATTACCGATAAATAAGTTTAAGACCCGCATTAAAAATAGTCTTCTTAAAAGGGGTACTACACTGTTAAGATTATTTAAATGATAAATCAGTTTGGATGTGACTCTTACCTGCTCCTCGTGGATAGCTCATAGAAAATAATATTTTAATGTTGTGTATCTATATTCTAAACTTGATTTATAGACTACAGGCCCGTGTTAAAAAAATGATGGGTCATTTGAACCACCAGATGACCTATGTAGAACGATATAAGAGCATAAAATAATAAGATTCAGCATTATGCCGTCACTTGTAAGCTGTCCAACTGAGTGCAGGTGAGAATTCAAAAGTACAGTAGAGTGGGTATATTTTGGTCATATATTTTTGTACGGCATTCTTACTATCGATAGATTCATGAAAAATAATAAGACAACGCGTAGTGCCGTAAAAAATGGTGCGCCAAAAAGTCGGATTTTTTTTTGATTTTCCGACAATTTCCAGGGTGAATTTGATCATTTAATTTTGTACGGCATCAGTTTCATGCTATTTCAGTACTGCTTCTAATACATTATTCCGCAACGCCGTACAAAAATCATGCGACAGGGGAAAAACCGAGGGTTGCACCCCCTCTCTTTCTGTGGTCCAAGGGTGGGTTATTTGGTGGTTATTTTTCATGGATCTATCGATAGTAAGAATGCCGTACCAAAATATATGACCAAAATATACCCACTCTACCTGTACTTTTGAATTCTCACCTGCACTCAGTTGGACAGCTTACAAGTGACGGCATAATGCTGGCATCTTATTATTTTATGCTCTTATATCGTTCTACATAGGTCATCTGGTGGTTCAAATGCCCATCATTTTTTTAACACGGGCCTGTAGTCTATTAGAAGATGGACGCATGTACAAGTGCGATTAAGGAATTAGTTAATAATTTATTGTCTTTTCTATTTTAAATTTATTGTAGTTTTATTATTCTTGTGACGTCAATAAGTACCTGTAAAGGTTTATATTGAATAAATTATTTTGACTTTGACTTTGAATTCAGTACATCTTGGTGTGTATAATACATAATCCATAATGATCTACATGCAAAGCAAATTCGTGTTTTGACTCCTAATACTTTTAATCATGCCCACTAAGTTACAAAAATATTACAGTATCAAAAAATTCATCGGTATAGTGAAAACTGGACACATACTCTTCGGTACCGGCTGCCAGAACTGGACGCGATGGCGGGCCTACGGCGGATCTCACTCTGCGGGAATCCCCAACTGTCTGACGCGGGTGCTACAAAGCTCTTCGATGTGTTAGCCGATGATTTGTGGATAAAAGGTTCACAATGTTTGTTATATTGTAAGTTATAGGTAACGAATGCGTTTCCCGGCAGTTTTTTATAATTTTACCACGGGCAACATTATCAATCTGTCAAAGTCAAGGTTATAATGATTGGATTAGGTCCATATCCGTATCCATGATTATATACGAATACTGTAACGGAACGTTACCTCTTTTATAGACTTTATATTTTATCGTGTTAGACATAGTGTTTATGGTATAATATAGTATTGTTAGAAGGTTGCTATGGTTTTTTTTTCATGTTCGGTCTGCTGAGGTGACACAAACTTTATATTATAATATAATTACATATTTAGTTATTTTATACATATTATTGTACTATTATTCCATATACATATCTAGAAGCTATCATCTTATCATTTCATACAGTCCACTCGCTTTCAAATACTATAGTGGTTTTTCGTTTAGCATACAATGGTGTTTTGCATAGGTTCGTGTTACGGTTCTAAAAAACCGTAGATTATATATAGTGCTCGGAATAGGTAGTTCAATTTTATGTACTTATCGATTTTGTGACATCAATAGTATTGGTGTTGTCTGCGTGACAGGTGTGTGTGACAGGTGCTGTCATCCAAAGATTTTGTTATTTAGTGTGAAGTGTATATAAAAATATATAATTTTCAGCCATTGATATACAGAACTGTGCGCTAACGGAAGAGACTGCGTCTACAGCTCTGAGGATGATGAGTTCAAATACAACATTAGTGGTGTTAGATTTACGGCATAATGCGGATATCTCCAGCGAGTCACTCTCCAAAATTAGAACGGCCCTGAGGGAGAACGAGAGAAGAGTAGGGGGGTTATCGGTAAGAATTTGACAGGATTTTAAATCTTATCAGTCCTTATTAAGAGCGCCAGGTGAGCCGAGGTCGATCTTCAAATGTAAATATGTGATTTGCACACATTTAAATTTAAAAAAATGTTGGTTTATAGTAATAGAATATAGCATTTGTGCTAAGCAAAGACATATACATAATTTCAAATGAAAGGACCCTTCATAGCAATAGATCACTATCTCAATTTCCGAGTACCTGAGTTCCGAAAAGCGTTTACACTACAATGAGTTTGCTTCAGCTTTCCATACGTATTTGACATACTATATTAGTCATGTCAGTTTAATATGAAAGAATAGTAGAATTACGATCCGCTAAAGGCGCTGTACAAAGATTTTATGCAAATAAATATGTAAGCTATCAATATTGTTTGCAAATGAATGTGAACTCATGGTAGGTACACTGGCCTTATAATCAACTCGTCACATCACGATTCATAACAATTAGATAATATAAAGTAGAATAAGTAAGTAACAAAATTTATAAACTCATTTCTGTAACATTAGAATTTTTGAAAAAGAAAATCGAAAAAAATACTTAAATTTGCAACATATTGGTTTATTAAGTATGTGAAATTTGTCTTTTTAACCCCCGACGCATAAAGATTATAAGTTTGACGTGTGAACCGATTACAATTTAGTTTTTTTTTTTTTGTATTACAGGTGTTTTATTAATTTTGATGTTAGTCGACATTATCCAGGATGATAATGTACACGTGTTTTATGCTTATTTGCCCAAATGTAATTTTCATATTTATTTGATTATTTTCAGTATTCATGGCTCGGCAGTCAAAGTGGATATAATTATGATGGTAGATCTAATAAATCTATGAATAGCAAGTAAGTATCGATTTAATGAGCAAATTCTTCATCATGGTGGATGGATTTTATGACGCTTTGACGGATAAACTATTATACTGGTTTTGAAAAAACTCAATATTTTTTGCATAAGGGCAATTATTAATCTTCGACTTACCGTATATTTGGTAACATTGTTAAAGCCGCTGGAGACAACTTGGTGGTACATATTGATATACCTTTTCATCCGAAACTTGGATTTCCTGATAGACATATTGTCTCGTGGTAATAATTATTATTTCCAGCACCCGAACTCTGTCAGTTACAATCAAATTAGATATCAATAGAGTTACATAAACAACATCGTGGTGTATTTCTCATAAAAAAAAATATTCGAATTGAAAACTATAACGTCAAATCATCTTGTTGTTCTGACGTGATTGCTAAACAGGCAGAAAGAATTACTGTATAAAGATTCCCAGGTATTTTTCCAAAAAGGCGTTTATAGAGAAGGTTCTTATTAACTATATTGACACATTACGATTTAAATTCAATTAAAAGCGTTGCGCCATTATCGTTAGATCAGAAGTCAACAAAAATGACGGTAGTAATGTTATCAAACAGTATTGTAACTTCATATAAACGGACGATAGGCAAGCTATCCAACCAATCTGTATTTATTTCAAAAATTGATCTGTGTCATACCGTGGTAATATACTTAGGATTCTAATACAGGATTCTTTCTGCAATAGTTTTGTAATATCCGCAAAAATTGAGAGCGTTCAGAATTTTTGATCCCTGCATAATAGGCACGCATTTTATTTTTTTTATTAACTTTATTGGCCACTGGATACAAATCTTTTTAGTACCCATATTTCTTGTGTCATGGTGTTGTCATATGTGATGCATCTACATCACCCCATCTTGCGTACGGGAAGTGTTTCACTTGTTACTAAATTAGTCTTTGTTTGTAGAAATGGCGTAATAAAAGACAGAGCACCGACGACCCACAAAAACTTATCAACAAAATATGCGAATAAGTCTACAGTGGTCAGGAGAGAGAAGTTAGTATTTTTACGTTCATCTGAAAATGTTAAAATGCACGAGTCTTCTGTGAGATAATATCCTATAGTGAAAACTAGTTCATAAGGACCGATGGGAAAATATATATTGGTTCTCATGTATTTGTTTTTTATAATTAATATGTTAGATTTTTTCGCATAGATTTTTTATTTATATTAATGATCAACAAATAAACTTTTTGAAACTTATAAGCATATATAAACGTCAATAGATATTGAACTAACTAGTAAATAAAACAAAATTGTTTTCTAATAGTAAAATATAGTATGCGCGTATTACTGTTTTAATATTTGAGTTTAATATGAGTTATATAGTATCAAGACAGTTTGAAATTTTGTCAGATATATTAATTATTATTTAATTCTTATAAATAAAATTGAAATTCGGGACTTATAGGCAAATACCTACTATAAGTTAAAAACTTAGATTTTTCACGCTAATTGAAAATAAATCCCGTTAAGAAGATAGCTTTATTATTTTTGCAAAATGACATTACAAATAGGTGGGCATTATTTACTTAGGCAATATGAAATTATATGGCAGAGACTATACGGAGGTACTGGAGGAACAATTGCAGGAGGAGATATCGCACCGGCAACAGCTGGAGGAATTGAACATTCAGCTGGTAGACCAGATGAAGCAGCTTAAAAAGCACCAGATCAGGCGTTGGGCGAACGGTCCTGCGTCTTCTGGTAACCACCATCAAAAATCTATTCCTTTGGAATTTGCAATTATCAAAAATATCTTCATTATATATATATATATATATATATATATATATATATATATATATATATATATATATATATATATATTATATATATATATATAATTCCGATTTTAATAATTCTTTTTTCATTAGAAAGCTACATTATCACTGAGTAACATAGGCTATAGAAAATCTTATTAAAACCAACCAAAGGTGTAAAAAAATTGCCATAAAATGTCTTTCATCGCATACGCTGCGAAGAGTATTAATGATAGGACAAAAAAATGTTCGACAATATCTATACATATAATAAGACAGTAAAAATATTTTGTCTGTACATTTAGTATTTTTGACTGAAATGGATAGAGGGGCACTTAAATAGATTATTAGAAAGCAAAAAAATTTTTTTGGAATTTTTTGTCTGTCTGTCTGTCTGTATGTTTGTTCACGTTTATCTCCGAAAGTACTGAACCGATTTGCTTGAAACTTTCACTATTTGCTTTGTTTTAACTCAGAATAATATCTAAACTTTGTTTCATCAAAATCGGTTCATTAAAAAAAAGTTATCGTCATTTTAATGAACTCAAGGCATGATAATATTGCGAATTATAATGTACACCATTTCTTACATAAGTTACATGGGAAATTTAAAATCTAAAGACAATTCATCATCATGATACAATACATACATAAGATAACGTCTTTATCCCCTGCGGGGTAGACAGAGCCACAGGTTATAAGACCCCAAAGGCCACGTTTAGCATGTTCGTGGGCAGTGAGATGGAACAGGGAACCAAAATACGATGAAACGAAACCAGTTTTTATCAAAATAATATGATAAATGCGAAAGTTTGTTTGTTTATTACCTCTTCACGCTTAATCTATACATATAATAGAACAGAAAAAATATTTAAGTGTAAATCAGTTTCATTACGCATGTTAGTTTTTTCATAAATCACTAGATGGCGGAAGGAAAAACGAATAATGTGGTATATAAAGAAATTCTTTGAGTTTACTTTACCTCAAGGAATTGCTTTATACCAAAAATATTTTAATCGGTAAAATCGTATATTAATATGATTTGTGTATCAATAACATTCAACTCGAAATTTACGCAGACGAAGTCGTGGGCAACAGCTAGTTATAGAATAAATCAATATCTACAAAAAACTTCGCGAGACCAAATGTCTAACTATTGTAGTTACGTCACTATAACTACTTTTTTACATTTAACAAATTGATAGAAATGCCGATCAAAATCGTCTACTTAGGTGCCGGTGTGTCTTACCTATTTCGACAAATTAAATTTTAAAATACTGGGTACTGCGACTTAAATGTTAGTTATCATAACACAACTGTCATATGTTGTCAACATACACGGTTTGTGTGAATGTTATAGGATGTACTACTATAGGCGACTGTAGCCATATACACGCAGGTGGGCAGTTTGTTTGTTTATCGACATACCAGGCATTACTGACCTAGGCGAATCCTGCCTAGTACTATGGATACAAATAAGAGGCTCAGGATCGATCCTGTCTGACAATTTTATGGTGAAGGAAAACATCATGAGGTGACCTGCATACACCTGCGAAGAAATTTAATCGCCACATAGGCTCGTGCCCGTCGATGAGGATGTATATGAGCTTTGACGATGACTGTGGACATCATCTAGCATCAAATCTAGTCTTTGATCCATAGAGAATTTAAATTATCAAGGTATTAATAACTGCATCCTTGCAATTATAATTTGCACTGACATTTGTAAGTAATCATTCCAAGCGGAAATCTTACGGTGATAAATATAAACAACCATTCCATGCGGACATCTTATGATCTTGAAAGTTGTTATGCAGGCTCGGAACAATCGTTTCAACCGAGCTCGCCGTCCGGCGAGTTGTCCAGCAGTTCAGGATCAACCAGCTCGGTGCCCATTGACCAGGGCACGCTTTCCTATATCCAGCAGGCATTCCAGGACATCTACGCGTTCATCAAGAACAACCAGTGCCCTGGGTGAGATGCCTTAAATAATACTTAAACTGAAGTACTAGTGCCATATTCGAAAAAAATATACGTGTACTCGTCCTATTTCATACAAACATCTTCTCTGTACCATGTTTATTAACTTTTTTTCAATGTATAATGGTCTATTCGGACCGCATGTTCGGGATAGGCCGCCAAACGAACACACGACACGATACAGATTAAAAAAAAAGTTAATTCATATTAAATTACATTTTTTCATGCAAAAATGATGTCATGATGATGGTTTCATATTGAGTTTAAAAAACCCAGGTTGCTTTTAATTAGGTATCCGAATATCAAACACTTACTTATTAAACAAAAATCTAGTGGAGCATACATATAGCCATTAACATTGTAATACTTGGATAATTTTATTTTTAAAATATAATAAGTCATAATCAACCAGATATATAATTTTGTTAAAGTCAAATTGCATATTTATTCCAAGTTAAAATAAGCGGATACCATTCAAATAAAACTAAGTTTAGGTAAATTTATTTAGATTCCGCCGAAGGATAATTAGTGCTTTAGTCCAAGAAATGCAAGAAAATTAGAAATGCTTGTTACACACTTATTAAATTGAATTAATATTAAAAGTAACGTTATAATGTTAGAGCAATTACTGAACGAGAATAATATTGTTTTGCTAAAACACTTTATGTACGGCACACCGGGAATGAACTTTCATACGCAAAGCGTTTTTGTTCGAAATTCAAAAATCCAGTGATGGATTTCGTTTATTTGTATACCTACGTAAATGCGATAATTCGTGTGTTCTTTTATCGAATATACAATCCAATCGTAGCAAGTGGAAAACTGTGGTCTTTTCCTACTCCCATGGGAAAGAGCTGTAAGTAAGCATTGATGGACGAACGTGTACATGTGGGCACGTAAAGCCGAGCCACACATACGTAATACATCAATGCCTAGTTGTGGTTAAGGCTTGTATAGTACTTTTCTCAAATAATGGGAAAATAAAATTAAAATTACTTTTCAAACTCAATGACCAACAATGAACAAAATTTTTCACGCGCCAAAGGATTTATTTTTTATTTTTCTTTTCATTATTAAACAGGTTTTTTTTTGCAAGCCAGTTCGATATTTAAATAAAACTCTGATAAGTTGCCTCCTTGGTTTGCCATTTTTCGGCAACAAATCGTTCAATTTTTAAAATACACGATAGATATGAATTTACATGTATATTTATTGGGCCGCTAAAACACGACAGATATGGGATTTTCATACATTTTTTGCCGGCCGCTGCTCGCATGTATTTTTCCAGTACAGCAATTTCGATTTATCTCGAACAAGGTTGTCAAAATAATGCTCAAATTTCCAAGCATGTTTGAGAAAATATATATTCTAGCGTATGTGAACACAAAGTGTCGGATGAAAGAGTTCACAAGCTGTCGGAGGTGGCGGAGTTGGAGGAGGGGTCGCCTCGCGCCGCGGGGCTCGTGCCTAAGAAGGCGCAGAGCTCGCACGTCCGCCACGAGGCCACGCGGCCCAACAAGCTCACCAAGAGCGCGCACTTGCTGGGCCACAAGCGGCCCGACCGCACCCGGGAAAGCGTCGAAATGGTTCGTATTCCAGGAGACCTATTTTTGAATTACGAATGTGACTTCGAAATCACCGATGTGACTAATAATCACCGATTTTCAATAATTCGTATTTTTGAATATCACTTAGGTATGTGACTACCTTAGTCACGGATGTGATTTCATTACGAGTGCCCTCACCCACTCGTAATCAAGTCATACTTGTGGAAATGTTATCCGTGAACATATTGACAAGAGTCTGAAGTTGATGTGTTGATTTTTCTGAATATATATATATATATATATATATATATATATAATATAATATAATAATAATTATATATATATATATATATATATAATATATATATATATATATATATATATATATATATATATATATATATATATATATAAAATAACCACAATGGTTAAGCCGGCAATAACCGGCAGCGACTACATTCATATATATAGTATATATATATATATATATATATAAACCATAATGGTTAAGCCGGCAATAACCGGCAGCGGCCACATTCTGCGTGGAACCGAACTCTTACATTTATGTGTGTACTTTATCTATGTTGGCCGCTCTGCGATCGACTTTCAAAAATTGGATGTTTAGGAATCCGTGACCTCAAAGTCACCGCAGACTATTTAGTCAGCGGAGATTACGAAATCGCATTCGTAATTCAAAAATAGGTCTCCAGATGTTGTCCAGCGATGACCTTAATGTCTTTATAGCAAAAAGTGAGAACGACCGCTCCTCGGAAGGAATGGGTCGACCAATTTTTGGGGGAGGGAGAGTGTCCAAAAGACGATTTTCATATTAATATGGAAGTTTGCCCCACTTTTAAATGTTCACTTAAAGCAATGGCAGATGTATTTTCCAATCTTTTTCAAGCGTTTTACATCCTTTAATATCTATTTTTATTTTTGTTGGTGTAGTTTCATAAATATTAATTAAATAGTTCTGTTCATAATCTCAGATAAATGACCTTTTCACTTGCAAGAAGTCTAACTAGTTACGCTGAATTATCGATAAAATGATAAAAAAATATATTTTATGCAATTATTTTTCATTGTAAGTCTATTTTTGATGTTTACTGTACTTATTGAAAGCAAAATTCCATTTCATTTTTGCTTAAAATTTCATAGAAACTAGATATGGTTGAGAAGTACATGGGCGACACGAATGATCATGGCGGACATTTTGGTGTCACAGAAGATTTAATCCGAGCGCAACTGGAACTGAAGAAGACGAGAAGTAACTGTGACAATGTGATGGTATGTATTTTTTTTTATTTTGTAATGAATGTATTTTAGTACATAATAGTTAGAATTTGAAAATTTCAGGATCCTTGGATACGAGATCCTGGGACGTAATGGAACTTCGAAACTTCACATATATATAATATATTTATAATTAATCGTCCTAATTTTTGGCGACATATCAAAACAATTTTTAAAGTAGTCAACTATATCAATAGACACTAGGTTTATTATCATTAATTTGTTCGACCAGAACAAAAACCACAAAAGCTGATAATGTAGCAGGCCTGGATATAAAAAGAAATTATAAAGTCTGTTTATAAAGTCGTTCATAAAGTAGGCACAGTGAAGGGGTGAAGTACCTCCTTCTTCTTTCAGAAGAGGTAGATCTGTCACTCTGGGGACCCATTCTGTGTTGTAGGATAGCCGGATCAATAGGTATATCAAAATAACTGATCCTACCATGGACCAATGTGTTTTTATTTTACGAAGCATCATATGTACATCATATAAATATCTGGCGCCTCTACAGTGAAAAGAAACATGAGGTAAAGTTCGATTTTTAATTCGAGTCAGTAAAATGACATTTCCAGTGTCATGTGTCACAAATCATATTATTTAATATGGTATGTAGTACATATTTACAATAAAAAAACGCTTTGATACTTAATAAAATAAAGCATGACTAAATGTCTAAATCTATTGATTGCCGAACATCACTATTGTAGTGGCTTGTAGTGGGTCACCCTTTTTTGTATCAGTGACAGTTGCACTTGTCATTTTACTGACTCGAATTAAAAATCGTAGTTTAGTCATTCCTCACTGGGCCAGCGTTGACCGAGAACAATATAATTAAAAAAAAAATACATGGACTTTTTGTCACTTCATTTTTGTTAAACGTTCTGTAACGTTTGATTTTGCTTACATAAAGGTTATTGGACAATTTGGCTTGTAGATTTTAAATAATTGTTCGTTTATGTCAATTGGAAATTTTATCATTACGTTTGCCTCTTTTTATCTGTCTATTAACAGGCTTACAAAATCATTAAACTATAACTTGTAAATGCATGTGCTAAAGATTGAATATTAAAGTTTTTGAAAAATAACGCTTTAACGTTTTTCAAAGTTCACTTTTTAGCAAAGGATTAGCATTTAATGAGGTACATTGCTGTGTTACAAGATTTATCTTCAGAAAACTACATCACAACATGTGACTACTGTTTTAATTAAAATTTGCGCTTTGTCTTCTGGTGTAGGTAATCGTTCTCTGGTTGCTATGGTGTAATTTTTTTTTTGACGTGAAACGTCTTTAAAATCGCGCCGAAACATATGGGTACCAGGTTTAAAAAGTGGACCGTAACGAAAAGGTCTATATTAGAGATGAAACGGATAGTGATTTGGCCGGATACCGGATACCGGATATTCGGCTAACTACGAGGCCGGAGCGCCGGATATCCGGCCACCGGATATTCGGCCGCTTATCGTGTTTCATATTATGTGTGTGTATGTGCAAAATAATCCGTTACTAATATTATAAATTCAGTCTGTTTGTCTGCTACTCTCTCACGCCTAAACTAAAGAACTGATTTTGCTGAAATTTGATACAGAGATAGATTAGACAACGAGAAACAATATACTTAGATAGGCTTAAAAACTTTTGTATTCCCACAGAAAAGCGCGATATAGACGAGTTTAGGGCGTAAAGCACTCAGCGCGAACGGTATCGCGGGAAACATCTAGTATTCGGTATTCGGCCGGATAGTGCCCTACTATCCGGTATCCGGCCGGATAGTGAAAATAGGCCGGATACCGGATAGTTACCGGATATCCGTTTCATCACTAGTCTATATCATCGTACCTTAATAATTAAAAAACTATTAGTCTCAGAAACAAAAATGTGGTGTGAATATTTCTCATATATAGTCAGCTTGCTATTGTGACATTGAGTTTTTTTATTAAAATACTTAAAACACCGTCAATCTTGTTTTTATTTCAATCTTTTACTTTAAAAGCGATTCCGTAACATAGACGTTTCACGTTGAAACCAACGGCCGTGTGCCCCGGCATAGCCCCACCCGATTTTTTTCATTAATTTTTTCGCGCTGCCTGCAGAATAGCGCGTCGTCGAGCACCAGCAGTGCAGTAAGCGACTCTTCCGAAACAGTGGTGTGGTGTGATGATGCGCCTAATCCTCTCGAAGCGATGTTCTCATCAGACGAAGACTCCTGACTTGTTGATGCCAGCTTGCGTATGAGTAATAAATATGTCGATGTCATTTTGTCTTGTCATTTGAAACCACCGCAAGTCCGATTTTTAGCTTTGCGTAGCAACATGATCTGCTGTACCCCTTTTCCGTGGAGCAGTCAATTTATTGCCAGCCATAAGGTTAATGGACAAGGTAATAGGACCAAGGCTAAGTTTTGTTGGTAAGTCACATCGGTCGGGCATATCCTGGTTTACATGGACTCCAACAGAATCCACTTGACTGCGGAGGTATCCTGGACACGTTTCGTATTCGGTAATGAGAATTCTCTACCTCTGAGAGGTACCACGTCAGAAGCTCATCTCAACTGATGGTAAGCGCTGATAGTCTTATAATGGAACGTGCCCTATTACGTAACGGGTTGTGTGGCGGGAACACAAAAATTATGAACAGTCAACAACTAGCAACTACGTTTGTACTACGACAATCGCCGCTACTAAGAGCTACTTCATGTAGAGGTACCGACTGTTTGGCGATTTAGCCGAATATACCCGTTTTTTTACGTTTGTGACACGTTATTTTATCGTAACGAATAACACATTATTTAACAACGGCTTATACTGTTATCCTGCTGTTGCTGTTGACAAAAGAATCGCCTAGGCGATTGTTGTTGTTGCCTCTTGAAACCGTTATGTAGGCGTAGGCGCTCGCTCTGTTGCCTGACTGCTTATTCTTATTGTAATATTAACCTTTCTCACAAGGAAATAAAGTTCATATTTATTTATTTCTTGTAGTAATTTTACTAATACCAAATTCACAATTTTGTACCTTCGCGCGTATGACAATTAAGACTCATTTTGATTTACAGTATGATTTGAAATAACAATTAGGTAAACTGTTGCTGGCTTGCTGGTGCCTAAGCTGTTGTCAATTTTTTAGTTACGTATTATTAGCAGTTGTGTGATCGTTGCAATAATTAGTGTCGTGTTTGGATTTGCCGTTGTGTGATCGAGTATGCAAATTAAATTACCTATTCGTTGCAATAATTAGTGTCGTGTACTTTTGAATTAACTAATAAATAAATAGAGTAGATATATATTGCATGTAAATATTGAATGTAAATAACAAATGTACAGATCAATGAACTTTTAAATACACCAGATTTATTATATTGATTAATTAGTTTTAAGTTATTTAAACTACTGCCTTATATTCTGACAGTCCTAAGCCTGAACAAGTATGAAGGAAAGTTAATTGTTAAGAATAACTAGCTATAATAAGCTAACTATAATAACAATTGTACTCAACAACATTTGTCAAAACAGCAATATAACAGGAAAACAGACAACAGTTTACAATAACAGTTATAGGAAAATAACACAACAGTGTTATTTATTATTTCAAAACAGTCGTTATTGCCATTACTACTAGTGACCGGTTTTTGATGGATATTTTGTTACGATATGGAAACACAAGTCGCATTTAAAGGGTCGTAACATATTTACACAGTCGGCAGCGTCTTTGAAACCTCCCTGATGTGGCACACACAATTTCTGATGACTATGAGGCAGGTCGTCTTTTTACCACTATCGTAATATAAAAGTACAAAGATAAGATCGATCGTTTGTACAAGTGCCAAAATGACAGCACTACCGACGCTTGTACATACAATATTAAATCGAACTATTTAAGCTATATTGTAATTATATTCCCACGCGGGTACAACCTGGTTATTATTATTCAATGGGTTATAATAACACCCTCACCCCAACCTGGATAGATCTATTGTGATTCTAACTCTGTTTCAAAAAAGTTCCACAGTAAGTCCGCGATGAAGTGTGTACCATTTCTGCTAACTATAGGTACTATAGTACTAATCACCAGTATCTAAATAATCAATTTAGCAAATAAATATACATTTATTATTATATAATAATAATATATAGTTAAGTACTCTGGAAATTCTCTCCCTGCAGTTCATAATACCTCAGTATCTTAGTTTAACATTATTACAGTAACAGAGATATTAAGTCGTAATTAATTCATTAAAACTGTCCCTAAAGTTATGTCTGAAGATAATAAAAACGATATTATAACAATTTATTAAGAACTAAAAAAAGCAAGCTATAAATATAAAGTATCTTCATCCACTATACAATATTAATTTGTGTCTCATTCATTTCTATGTTTTTCTGCTGCAATTTAGCAAGTAACAACTTTTCCTTGGCATCTTTCTTTGCTTGTTTCTCTTGCTTTTTCATTTCTTTTTCTCGCTTGGCAAGCATTTCCTTAAACCTTTCATCACGTGGATCTAAAGTGAAACCAAAATGTCTTCTAACTTCTTCTACTAGTCGCTCCTTTCTGATCTGTAATTCATTAATATTTAAGAGTTATATTTCTTGTAGGTGTGGTATATGTAAGAGTTAAATATTCCTTTTATTCTAAACTACAAACTAAAACAATAAATTCTGTAAACAAATAAATCTTAGATAAGATTGCTTACCTTAGCTGCATTAGCTTCTACAGCTTTCTTTTCAATTCTATCATTAAGCTCCTTTTTCCACTGATCCAGCTTTGCAAATTTTTCAGCTAATTCCTTCTCACGTAATTCAATTTTTTCCTTGGCTTCTTTCCGTTTCTGTGCAGCCATTGCCATCATCTCTTTAATTGTGAAAGGGTATGCCACAGATTCATACTCCAATGTTTCCTCAATGTCTTCATTTGTTGGCCAACAAATGCCTGAAAGTTTTATTAGGAAATTATACTACAGAATGGTGTGCTGTATGATTTTTAACTATAAACAAGCTAAATAAAAATAGTATGATATAACTATAATGATAGGTTAATAACTGAGACACTACTGATTTTATAAAAGACTTTATTACCATTTTAAAAAACTTTTTGAATTATATCTGAGTTGAAGAAATTCTCTAAAAAAATAAAAGTATAATATTATGAAAAACCTAAAGTGACAACTAGATACAATACTTAAAACCTTTCAACACACATGAAAATTGAGATAACTATTTTATTATTATAACCCAATTGCAGGCAATATTATTATCATTCATATAAGCAAAGCTATCAATGGATATGTGCCACTACCAAGCCTAGCCCAGTAGGGCAGAGCATATATGTTGATTATTCTATTGCCAGCACAAATGCAACACATCATCCATAACTTTCATAGTATTATAAACCTAATATTATTAGTCTAAGATTATTTTTCTTTTTTACTTACTGGGATTAACACCGCTCTCAGCACCATACTTTCCATAAAGTTTTCTGTTATATTTGACTGTTAAATGGCTCAAGTGCATAGGTTCTTTGTATGGCCTTCGATCATGTATTAAATTGTAATGAGCTGCTGACAAACGAGAAACATTCCGTTTTTTCTCTATTTCAGCCTCTCTAGCTCTAGCCTCCTCTGACTCGTCAATGACAGGTTGATCATTCAAATCTGTATTGATTTCTGACACAGTATTGGAATAACGACAAAAATTACCAAGATATGCTGGTCTCACAATTCGCAATCTGTTACATAAATTCATTATAGGGGTATTCATAAAAATCCAAAAGAATATTTATTAAATTTCTACTGAAGAAATAAAATCGCAATTATTGTTTGGTTATACGAAATTACGAATGCCGTACACAGGATGCCGTATACCTATATTAAAAAAGTATTCTGTGAGAAATAAAATACTCTGTGGTGATAAATACGGACCATTGAGATATGAACTTATGGAGACGCTCTATTTGTCTATAGCAACACTTTATTATACATATGAATATTAAATCGACAAGAAAATGTCATAATGCCCTTTATCTCTTTTCTACATACGTTTAACTCCGTGTAAAAGAAAAGGATAAAAGAAAAATGCTGTCTGAATTTTGACAACTCTTTTTTGTGACGTCACTGATTTTCTATCCCATGACCGGTGTCGCCATTTTTGGCACGAGTTATGTGGTAGATTTGCTGTCAGCCGGTGTTTTGCTCTAGATGTTTTTGTAATTTTTGTGTGAAATAACCCAAGATACAAAGTGTTTGTTGTTTGAACGTTTTGCCAGAAGCTTTTTCATCATGGTTTCATGTTAAACTTGTAACATGTAAACTTGATTTAGTCCCATTGCTGACTCAAATTAAAAATTGAAAATATGATAGTAGTCTGTGATAGTACGTTGTGCAATGTCAACATAATCTCAAGTTCTCTCCGTTCCGTTCTCTCTACTAATCTGTGCTTGTGATTGTTCTGTTGAAGAAAAAAATATTCATATTTGATCTCTCCAATTAACTAAAAATGGATGATTTTGGTGATAATTTTGTTCAACCAGAAGTTGATCCAGCAGCTGAGTTTTTAGCGCGAGAACAAAACACTTTGGCAGGTCTTGAAGACGACTTGGAAACAAGTGCTCCACCCCCTGTTGTGTCCTCAAATTCCAATGGGTTCGATGACTTTGTTGGTTAGTACATTCAGAGTTTGATCATCATAGATTTTAATTTGGTTACATTAATGAATTAAACACGCTTGATGTTTTTTCAGAAGTACCCAGTGCTGCTTCATTTGAAGCTAATGGACTCCTAGATGATGAACCTGCCCCTGCTCCAGTGTTTAAACAAGAACGAGAAGAGCCTGAAAAAATCAAACTGTGGCGAGAAGAACAAAAGAAAAGATTGGAAGAGAAAGGTAAATAAAATCAATCTACTGATTAAAGGCTGACCCACCCAAAAGAGGACTCAGTACTAGTGTTCTCCAATCCTAACTACTTGGTTTCCAAAAAAAGATTCTTCAAATTATATAGCTTTTTGCATCCAGATTGAAGAGTATGCCAAAGTAAGTAATGAAATAGGTACTGCATTATGCATGTGAATATTTGTCAACATGCACTGGTTTTAATTGTTGCCTACTGATTGCAAATAAGAACCACACATGCTTTAAGTTACAAGTGATTGTTGCTGAAGTCAGGTTATTTGTTACTTTAATTTGATGTAAAAAAAACAGATGCCGAGGAAGAAAAGAAAAAGGAAGAAATGCTTCGAATTGCCAAAAAGGAATTGGAGGATTGGTACAAGACTCATGAAGAGCAAATTGCCAAAACAAAAGCTGCTAACAGGTATAAAGTTTTGTACAGTCAACTTAATGTATATATTTAAAATTTTATGTCATACCCTCTGATTACAATCTCATTTGACATTTCTTTTTGTATGTCAGTATTTACTATGGAATCATTGATGTTGATTTATTTATGGAATAAACAACTCAGCTTTTTGAAAGTAAATAATAGTGGGATGTTACCCCTATATAGATTTGAGTCATATAGAGGTGCAAGTAAAATATTACAAACTTGTTAAACTACTGCTGGCAAGGGTAACAAACAGTAAGTGGCTAAGACATTTTCCACAAAGTGATAAGTATGGTAAACCAAATTTAATAAACCTTTGCCTAGCAACCAATGGCAATTAAGTGTGTTCGAGTGTTTCTTTTCATTTACAGTGTAAATAAAAATAAATATTTCATAGATTATTTCCAAGTGTTAATGATTAACTATTTAATAGGGATAAAGATAGATATTAAATGGACTCTAGTTACTTATCTAATTTAACTGTGAAAATTAAAGCAGTTTAAGAGAATTTAAGTAAAATCTTTCAGATGACACCGTTAGTTAGCGGTTTACACAAAAGAAATCTTACCTATAGGGTGATTTATAGGATCAAAAATCATTTAAGTTGTAATAGAAAAAGAAGCTTGATTAACATTATTTTTATTTTTACAAACTTCTAACATGAAATGTCCTGAATACTTTAAAAGTTAACATCCAACTCCCTACATCAAATAAAGAAATAGAATTTATGAAAATCAATTTCCTGTTTGAGTATTTATCAATCACTTATATATGAGTAATTGCCTTCTGTTACAATTTAATATACAAATTACAAAGTGTAGAGGGCAACAATTAAATCGAATTTGTTTATGTTGTAGGAGATTAATTATATAATAGAAATTTTAATAATTTTTTAACTTTGCCACCTGATATTAACACCAGTCATCTCAGCAATATTTACATTACACAGTTCTTTCTGTCTTCACTAGATTCATAGTCCAATCCTATTGGAATTCTTTGTTTAGTGACCTCTTCTAACCTATCCCATCTCGAATATCTAATATAATACAGTAGGATAGTTAGTTAGTTAGTTTGGCTGGGCTCCACCGCACTTAGCCTCACGATTGGCCATTGTGCTATGATAGAAGGCTCCTGCCTCCTTCCTACTCCATCCATCCCAGCTCCTCCCAGAACGCTAGCAGCCTCTGTGGGCTGCTGCATGCTTCTGGCAGGGACGCCGGGGAATGGAGAAGTTCTCCCGTTAGTCGGCCACACTTGCACATTCCATAAGAACATGTTGTGGCGTTTCCTCAGCCTCCATGCACCCTCTGCACAGGGGGCTGTCTGTTATACCTATTGTGTACAGGTGTTTGTTTAAAAGGCAATGTCCGGTTATGGTGGCTATGACCTTTCGGATCTTGTCTCTCTTTAGTTTGATAAGGGAACGGGCAAGCTTCTTGGAAGGTACGGGACTGCTTCCTTCGTTCGCTTGCACCCCTTCTTAGTTGTCCATTCTTTTAGGTGTAGTTCCTCTGTTCTCTTGCGCAGCCAGGCTTTTACTTCTGCCTGTGGAATAGGCATTAGGGTTCTGGTCCATACACTTTCGTGTTGGAGCCTCTTTTTTGCCAACTCGTCTGCCGCGTCGTTTCCGAGTGAGTTGCTGTGTCCTTTTATCCACTGCAGGATTACCCGGTTTGTATCTGCAATGGCTTGGAGCGTATTATGACACTCCAGTATGAGGACAGAGTTGATAGTATTGTTTTGGAGGGCCTGTAAGGCCGATGCGCTATCCGAGATTATCTTTATGTTTGAGTTTGTAAGACCTCTGGCCGCAATCGCCTGTGCCGCTCGGGTGATGCCAATGCATTCTGCTTGGAAGATTGTATTTCGTTTATCTAAGGTTATGGATAGTTTGATGTTTAGGTCATTTGAAAAGACGCCGGCCCCGGTTCCAGAAATGGTCTTGGAGCCGTCGGTGTATATCCTAACTTCTTGGATGTTAGAATAATCTTTCCATTCTGCTGTTAGTTGGATATGGTATTTCCTGTCAAATATATGTTGACATGGTATTCTATCCATGGGTGCATCTAGAAGAGGAGTGTCTTTCGTGCTCCAGTCTAGGATTATCGTATGTGTTTTCCTGTATTGTTTTTTCCAAAGTCCCTGCGATCTCAGTCTTAGAGCAGCTGATTTCGCCTCCTCTTGTATTACTAGGTCTAAGGGTCTTAGTTGCAAGAGGTATTCCAGGGAGTCTGATGGTGTGGTCTTCATACATCCAGTAGTGGATATGGTTGCTAAGCGTTGTAGTTTCGCTTTTGCTGTGATTAGTTGTGTTCTGGGCCACCATACTAATGATCCATAAGTTATACAGGGTCTTATTACTGCGGTATATAACCAAAGTGTGATTTTTGGGTTAAGGCCCCATTTGTTGCCGACTAGTCTCCTACATTGGTTAAACGCCTGGCATGCCGTCTTTGTTTTTTGATTCCACTGGCTTGCCCAGTTTAGTTTGTCATCTAAAATTAAGCCCAGATATTTGTTGTGTTGACAGGGCGAGTTTGGTATTGAATAGTTTTGGTAGTTGTAGTTCTGGTAACTTCCTTTTGTTGGTAAAAAGTATAAGTTCTGTTTTCTTTGGATTTACTGATAGTTGGTGTTCATCGCACCATTGTTCTACTAATATTAGGGCTGTGCGCATTTCCTTACATAAAATGTTTTCTGCAGTCCCATTTATCAATATTGTTAGGTCATCTGCATAACCAATAGTAGTGTAGCCTCTGTTGTTTAGTTTCCGTAGGAGGCTATCCACTACTATGTTTCACAGGAGTGGGGATAGGACACCTCCGGGGCATCCTCTTGTCACCTTTGCTCTGATGGTTTTATTCCCACTACCTGCACCGCCCTCTTGCTTACCAGCTCGGTGGTCCATTTTCTTATAGCTGGTTCTATGTCGTATTTTCTAAGGGCGTGCTATGCTGTTGTGCATCGTTTTGTCGAAGGCTCCTTCAATGTCTATGAAGACACCTAGGGTTGATGCTTTATTGTGTATGGCCGACTCTATTTTGTGAACCACCATGTGTAGTGCCGACTCTGTTGATCTGCCTTTCCTGTAGGCATATACAGTAGGATTTTAAAATATTTTTGATGGATCTTCTTCTTCTCCTGCCCTTTCCCACCTTTAGTAGGGTCGGCACAACATGTTTTCCTCTTCCATTCTCCTCTGTCACTCGTCAGCTCAACATTGACTTCCTTTACTCTCATATCAGAATTCACACATTCAATCCATCGCTTTTTGGTCTACCTCTCATCCTAGGTCCATCTATATTCATATCCATCATTCTTCTTGTTATATGGCTTTCATCCCTCCTCATACATGCCCAAACCATGCTAACCTACTGCTCCTTACCTTCTCAGTCACTGGCGCTACTTTCAAACTTCCTCTTATATACTCATTCTTGATCTTGTCGATTTTTTGTAATGGATGATAGTCCTTAAATTAGCCAGATATTACAATTTTAAAATTTATTTTTTCTTTATGTTTTATGTTCAATTCATGACTATTGTTTTTGTTTTTTTTAGTATTATATGTTTTAATAAGGTGGTATGGTAATATGGCTTCAGTAATTTCTGATGGACTGCTTTAACTGCTGGAGTGGAATTAAAATGTTCACTTCTATTTACCATTCTATGTTATGCTGTTATTATGCAGAACTTATAACTTCTTATACAAACATATCATTTAACTATCTATTCTGAGATTTTTGACAATTAGAACTTGAATCAACCATAAATATACATTTATTTGTTTATTAACTGCAGTTGTAACACAAAATAACAATATTTTTGAAATACAAAATATACATAGGCCAATTACCTGTATACTTCCACTATATTACCGTAATATTATTATTATAGACTAGAGATAAAACAGGACAAGAGTACCCAACAAGTGTGCATTAATGTAGTAATAATGAAAGTCAAGGAAATTAGGGCAGTATGTTTGGAATGTAGCAAGTAAAAAACTGTGATTGCTGCCTACCCCCATGGGAAAGAGGCGTGAGGATGTCTATGTGGGTGAAAACAGAATGTGCCAGAGGACTTTTTAGTTTTTAAAGCCCTTTTAAACAATATTAAGGAGTAAATGTGTGTAGCTGTTGTGAGCCCTCAAGCAGCTTTGTGTTTGTTTAATATTATGCTTCACAGAGTAACAAAAATGTCAAAACTAAGAATTACATATTTCTTGAAAACTGTGATCGAAATATATATATATATATATCACTACATAGTATAAAACAAAGTTGCTGTCCGCCGTCTATCTGTCCCTATGTATGCTTAGATCTTTAAAACT
Organism: Scirpophaga incertulas; assembly: GCA_036419045.1. Lineage (NCBI taxonomy): Eukaryota > Metazoa > Arthropoda > Insecta > Lepidoptera > Crambidae > Scirpophaga > Scirpophaga incertulas. The sequence continues at coordinate 27,108,401 of CM071637.1, forward strand.
TGCAACGAATTTTGATGCGGTTTTTTTAATAGATAGTGATTCTTAAGGAAGGTTTATGTGTATAATACATGCATAATAAATTTAGAGGTTTCTAATGTGATGTCGTAAATAATTACATATTTTCTGCTTACATTGCAAACACAGGCTGAACTCTTAAGAGACTTGTTAAAATAATGTACCTACTAAGTATTGTACACATTGAAAAAGTCTACAGAAAACTCCGCTATGGTATATGTCTATCTCTTATTATAAAACGTTCACAGTTTTTCTGTAGTGTATATATTATCAGCAATGCACCCGTGCGAAGCCGGGGTGAGTCGCTGGTATATACTAAAATAGTTGTATTTAAAAATATATACATGACTTATTATAATTTTACAATATTATAAATACCTTTTTCTTTCTATGCTCTCAGGGAATCTGCTAAGTAAGTATGTTATAGAGTTATATACTACTAATTGACTAACCACCATGGTATAGGCCTGGTTGTTGTTTTGAAATCTAATGATAAATGGTAGGTTGTTTTTTACTTCATCAAATCTCATTTATAATAATTTATGTTTGTGTTTAATCTGATCACCGTCACTTGATAATTTTTAAATATTCATCAAAATTTTTAGGTTATTACCTTACCTTACCTCACTTGTGATTGCATTGGTCATATGGTTGTGGTATATTCATATCACTCGACATTATTAAAAATAATAGGAATGCTGAGAGAGCTCTGGCTCGCGGATCAGAGGGAGGCGTTGAAGATGGCAATGAGTGGGCCCGAGTTGCAGAGCTTTGTGATTTCGGGCCAAGACGCGGCCGGGACGTGGCGCGTCTCCGTTCCATCGTGCTCCAGCTGAAGCAGTCCGGCGTGCGGCCTAAACATCCCCCACGTGCAACCAAAGTGTAAGCACCTTTGTTTTGTTTTCGTTATTTTTGGTCTTCTGAATGAGTTTCAATATATCTGATAACATTTGCATATTAAAAAAAGTTATAGCCTGTCATTGCAAGTGGTATGTATGTAATGTGGGTAACTACAATATTATTATGTAACGTGGGTAACTACAATATTATTCGTATGCAGGTAGTTTAATTATTAGCTTTACGTTGATGTATATATATTGCCTCCAGTATAAATGTTCCTCTGTCTTGAAATACATGTCATTGAGTACAAACGCATTTCATTCTCTGGTGAGTATATACTAGAAAGTATAAAGTGTGCAATGACAGGCTATAACTTTTTTAAAGCTATAGCTTTAATTCTGATGTTATGTATTTAGACATAAAATCAATTCTGAGAATCTAGTCCTTAATATTTGCTTAACAAATTGTTAAAGAAGAATTGTAAGATGACATAACTATACAATTTCTTTTTCAGAGCATGAATCTACAACACATTGCAGTAAAAATTGAATAGGAATTAATTATTTATGTAAACAAAATGTTTACAGTTTATGATATAATCAGATTACAACAAATTATTATAGTTATAAAATGTAAAACAACTTATATATGTGTTACTTCTTTTAAATCATAACTGGTATAGTGGTTATTTAAATTGTTTAGTTGTACTATATGGCAGTTGTATGACACCAATCATTCCAAAATAAATAATTCACAAAATATGTGTTTCTATTCCTTGTATTTATAATCTTTAGCTATGTCTATATTGTCCCGTTTATAGATTTTCTCTGAAAGTTTTAATAATAAATACATTAAACTTATAACTAATAGGAATGGCCATACACCACTGGTCAAGTAACTACGGAGTTGCTGTCCTAATGATTTATTTTTGTTCAATAGTATTTTATTGTAAACTACCTCGGTTCTATTTGATATGTTTTCCCAATTATACATATTTCGAATTCTTGCATTGCATTCATATGGGCATAAGAACTGACCATCTTTCAAATCTTGCATTGCCTTTTCAATTCCAGCAACTAAACTATTAACATTAGGTTCCGTCAAATAAATCATTTCCTCTGGTAACACTTCTGGTATTCCACCCACTTTTGTGGAGACTACTTTTAATCCACATGATGCAGCTTCAACAATGGCCATACAATATGCTTCAGTCAATGATGTGTTCAAAAATATGTCACCTTTAACTAGCACATCTCTGACTTGTGAATGTTTTAAACTGCCCAGTAAGGATACACAGTGCTGAAATCCTTTTTCTCGAATTTCCTGAAGCAACCACATCTTAGGGCCATCTCCCCCAACAATAAATCTTAAATTGGGATATCTTGGACACATGTCTGCAATAACTGCAGCCATTAGATCTACCCCTTTTCTGTAAACTAACCTCGATATCACACTATGGTGACCACATTTGGATCTCGTTGATTTGGATCTGGGGTAAAGCTATGAGCATCAACAGCATTCGGAATGACTGACACTTTATGTGCTCTGACTTTAGCTCGTAACACAGTATTTTCCTTTCCAGTATGTGAAACACAAATACAGTGATCGCATTCACATAAACACATTTGAAGATATTTATTTGTGAGTACTGCAGAAGTGTCAGCGAATCCAAAAAGGCTGTGATCTGTGAACACTGTTTTGAGACCCATTAACTTTGCAATGATAGACACTTCATGTCCCATCACACTAAAAGCTGAATGCGCATGAACAATTTCAATAGATTCTCGAATAAGTATGTACCTGATTAATGCAATATTGCAAATCATAGTAGGAAGTACACATTGTGCGTACATGACAGTGACTGGTAAATAATATATTTTGAGTCCACTTGTTAAATATCGTACCCCTACTCTATCACCATAGGAGTGTGTAACCACTACTACTTTGTGCCCTTTTTTAATCAAACATTGAGATAAATTGAAAATATGCTCTTCAACTCCACCCGTGTTTGGATAAAAGAAATCTGAAGCCATACAAATGACATGTCTTTTTTTTAAACGAGGTTTTGGTTTTTCCTAAAAAAATAAAGTACTAATTACAATAATATAAGACACAATATTCAGACCAAATATTACCTTACTTACACCATGCATATTTTGCAAAAAGATTACTTGATCTTACGGAAAATCATGAATCATAAATTAACTATGCTATCTGAAATTCTTCTTCTTCTTTTGGGTTTGATGGCGGTGCCCATAGGATTTCGCCAACCTCGAGTTTTTTGCTTAGAATACTTTTTTAAATTATAAGATGCGCGACTTATCTGAAATTAATGCTATCTTAAATATACTTCTTCTTCTTTTGGTTTGATGGCGGTGCCCATAGGATTTCGCCAGCTCGAGTTTTTTTCCTTAGAATACTTTTTTAAATTAAAGTATGCGCGACTCATGTTATTATCCAGGCCGTGAAAGTACAAGTGGATGCAAAATTAAAATTAAACAAGACAATAAAAAAACAATATACCCTGTTCGCTGTCTATAAATAAATATATAAAAAAGTTAAAGAGCGGAAACCAAATCAGAGAATAAAAAGATACCAATTAAAGTTTAATACGATTGTAGAATAAATAATGACAAAGAATATTGATGAAGGGTGAATTAACATAAGAAAGAAGAGAGTTAAATTGACACGGCTTAGGGATATAAGGGGGAATGACATCATACAAAGAATATGAATACTTAGTACAATCGAAAAATATATGATCAGTCGAACCTTCGTCCAAACCACACTCACATAGGGAGCTGTCTTTAACCCTTATTTTTGTCAAGTGCACCGGTGTACTTGCATGTCCAAGACGTAACCGACATATAGTAGATATGCAAATTTTAGAGGCCTGCTTAAATTTAAAAAACCAAGGTTTAGGAGGAATTTCCTTTTGAATTTGAGCAAAATGCCTTCCTACAACACTGCTGGATTGCCTCCATTTAATATCCCATGAAGAGGTCAATCGCTGTCTAGCCAGACTTAATAGGTCATGAGAATATGTTACATAGTGACTAAGACAGCCGCTATGAGTGGCATCCTTAGCAACTCTGTCTACTGTGTCATTGCCTTCAATGCCCAAATGACTTGGGATCCACGCAAGCACGACTTTTGTTCGTTGGAGATGACAGCGATATAAAATTTCTCTAATCTCTAAAATCAACGGGAATTTGGATTTACTCTTAAATGGATTTGATTTAATTGCTTGTAAACAACTTTTTGAGTCTGATAATATGACTGAAAAATTTAGATTGTGAGATTCCACAAAACGAAGAGCCTCCAGGATTGCAATAGCTTCTCCCGAAAAGACAGAAGAAGAGGGAGGACATTTAAATTTTAAAAATATTTGACGACATGGGATCCACACCGCAGCACCAACGCAGTTTTCTAGCGACAATCTCGAAGCATCTGTAAATATTAGACGCCAATCACTGAACTTCCGATCAATAATAGATTGAAAAGCAGCTTGAGCATTGACTGTATCCTTATGGAGACCAAAATCGATTTCTATCTCTGGTTGATGAAACAATGATTGGAAAGGTTTATTAAATAATGGGAACAAGGAACATTGATAAACTGGATTAGGTAGCTGGAGAAATTTGATGAAACTATTAAAAAGGCACGGAGGTGCCTTATGATGCCAGTAATTGTCAAATGATATATAGTCAGAGAGTTGATGCAGTTTTTCGATAAGAGGGTGATTAGAATACTGAATAGCTTTGAAAAAATAATTATCCGCCAAATATTGCCTTCTGATTGCCAAAGGGGGGTCACAACACTCTACTTGAAGAGCATTAATGGGGGACGATTTCATGGCACCCAAAATTATGCGCAGACAACGGGATTGAATCCGATCTAAACTGCCAAGAGCTGATTTAAGACATGGATCCAATAAAAACGATCCGTAATCTATATGACTGCGGATAATCGCATTGTACAGAATTTTCTGACAGAACGGATGAGATCCCCACCATACACCAGATAAAGAGCGAAGAATATTAATATTTTTCTCGCATTTTTTGAGAATATGAGCAATTTGAAAGGCACCTGACATCCTTGAGTCAAAAAATACTCCCAAAAATCTCACAGAATTACAGTTGCGAATGGGTTTTCCAATAAGTTCTATATATACATTGGAATATTCTTAGACGCGAGAAAGTTACAACACAGCTTTTCTCAACAGAAAGCGATAAACCATGATTTGATAACCAGTCCGAAAGATAGGAAAGAGCCATATTAAGGCGAGAGGAAGCAATTTGAACATTAGAGTTAGCTACATATAGGGCTAGATCATCAGCATATTGTAGTACATTACAGAATGAATTTACAGAGAGCTCAAGATCGGATGTGTACAGACTATAAAGAAACGGACTTAAGACAGATCCTTGAGGGAGACCTTTCCATATCGTTCTCGGTGAAGAAACAAAATTATTAGAACTAATTTGTATATTACGGCAAGAAAAAAGATTGAAAATAAAATTCACCAATCGAACAGGAATGTTAAAACTCAGTAATTTGTTTCTAAGAATAGGAAGTAACACGTTATCATAAGCACCTGAAACATCGAGAAATGCCCCTATAACATTCTCTCGCCTGGAGAGACTGATCCACATATCTATCGAGAAGATGCTCAAACTGTCCATGGTGCCCATTCCTTTGCGAAACCCAAATTGGCTTTTTGCCAGTAGCCCTTTACTCTCCGCAAACCATTCTAGTCTGTTCTTGACTAGGTGCTCAGCAATTTTCGCCATAGTGCAAGAAAGAGCTATAGGACGGTAACCATTGTAATCAGTGGCCAGTTTACCAGGCTTTAATACAGGAATGATGATTTGGGTTTTCCAGTCATCAGGGGGAATACCAGTAATAAAAATGTTATTAACAAGATCGATAAAGAAATCCTTTGTGAAATTGCTACTTTTGAAATAAAGGAGTAAGGAATGCCATCAATCCAGGGGCCGAATCTTTAAGATTTCCAATACAGCATAGAGCTCAGCTCTAGAAAATGGAGAGTCAAATTCCTCCAAAGTAATATGGGCAGAATCGTTACGATATGTCTCAATCTCACCAAGGGAGGGACTGAAGGAGGGGCAATCTTCTGGCAAAATTTATCAAACCAAACTGATGAATCATTAGATGTAATATTAGTTGTAGAGGAAAGTGAGCATCTATATCTTTTAATGTTTCTCCAAACTAAAGATGGATGCGATCTGGGAGAGAGGGCCTCACAAAAATTGTGCCAACTCTTCTTTAAAGATTTTTTTTTTTTTTTTATTGCTAAAGTTGACAAACAAGCATGCCCACCTGATGGTAAGTTACAGTCGCCTATAGTACATGTGGTTCACGAGATTCGCAGCAAATCTGCAAACCTCATAAGAACCACAGTGTACGTTGCCACTTGTGACATAAGATGTAAAGTCACAGTACCAGATAATTCACTGCCTATCTTACCCTTCACGCCGGAACACAGAAGCGAACCCTGCTGTTTGGCAATAGGTAAGACGGAGGTATGCAGACGACCCTGGTACAGAGTCTACTCTAGAGAGATAAGACTCTCTCTTTAAAGATAAGACTCTAGTAGCTTTGCAGCAGAAGCACGAAGTTTGATAAAGTTTGATTCAGTCATATTTTTGCATATTCCAATTCCGCGACTTTTCGTGCCTTACATATAATGGAGCATTCGGAGTCCCACCATGGAGGAGAGGAAACCTTTCTCCTACATATATTTTTGATCTTGAGCGTTTTATCAGCAGCTGTCAAGAGAGCTTGTCTAAAATTCAAATAAACAGAATGCACATTTTCTAAATTAGATTGAGGAAGAATTTGAATTTCTTGATCTAATGCAGCACTAAATGAGTCCCAGTCGGCATTACACAGACTATACTTAAGACGAGGACAGGGAAGATCTCGCGATCTGCCATTAGAAGGCATAGAGAGAATAATCGGAAAATGATCACTACCATGTGAAGTTGAAAGTACAGTCCACGATAACGTTAAGGAAAGAGACGGAGAGCACAGTGACAGGTCTATTACACTTTTCGGGTTTTGCGAAGGAAGGACCCTACGAGTGGGAGATCCATCATTTAGGACGCAGAGGTTCAAGTTGTCACACACCTCTAAGAACGATGATGACAGATGATCACAATAGTGTGAGCCCCATGATGTGTGATGAATGTTAAAGTCACCGAGAACTAAAAGCGGAGGGGGAATAGATGACAGAATGATGGATAGCTCTGAAACACATGAGGGGTTTGGATGAGGGATGTACACCGAAATAATAGAAAAATTCAACATTTTTACAGCGACAGCGTTAATAGATTCACTGTGCTGGGGTAACAGAATCTGACTAAAAGTATAATCTTTGGAAATAAATAACGCGGCACCCGCGTGACCATCACTTCTATCGTCACGGAGACAGGAATAACCAGAAACGCGGTAATGGTTACCTGGCTTAAGTCTCAATTCCTGAATGGCAAAAGCGACGGGAGAGAATTTATTGATTAAAAACAGTAGTTCATTTTTTTTATTTTTAATGCTTCGACAATTCCATTGCAGAATTTGAGCCATTAAGAGTAATAAATTTAGAGAGCTGAGTCAGTTGTTCACGGATTTTGTACGGTAATTCAATATCATCAAAACGACTAAGAATACTTATGGCCGATGCCAAAAGCATTTCAATGAAGTGATCATTGTTGTCTTGTCTATGGTCACCATTCTGCAGACAATGTCCATCTGGGGATTGAAAGCTGGGAGACCTAACAATGTTAGAGAGGGCCTGTCTATCATAACCTGGGCTAGCAGCTGATTTGGGAAGATTTTTTGTAACGTAAACAGTTTTGCGGTAAGAAGAATTTGTGGGTATGGAAGGAGACGGTTGAGTTGAAGGAGGGAGAGATGAGTCAGAATGAACAGGCTCGATAAATCCGGATCTTACAGTATCTGTGAAGGATTTTCTTACTCGGGGAACTCTAACCGAAGCTTCCGAGTAGGTTATGTTTTCTTGGGACATTATAATTTTTAATTGTTTTTGTCTATGGTGTTCAGGACATATTGGGTTATTAGCTCTATGATTGCCTAAACAATGGAGGCAAGTAGGAGTGACCTGAGAGCATAAAGATCCGTCGTGCGGCTGGGCACATACAAAGCAGCGAGGCAGAGAACGACACTGCGATTGGATATGACCAAACCTGCAGCATTTATTGCACTGAATAGTGGGGAGAATGTAGGTTTCAACCGGAAGAGAGGTGTAAAAACAGTAAACATATGGAGGAAGCTTTTGTCCTGCAAAAGTAAACACAATCGTTTGAGTGGGAATCCACACTGGAGAGCCATCTGTAAATGTCTTCCTGTTCAGTCTTCTGGCCCTAACAATGGATCCGAAACCTTGCGGGATTTCAATGGCATCTACTATTTCCTCCAAAGACCATTCTACCGGGACTTGACGAACAATGCCCATTCTCGTAATATGATGGCTTGGGATGAGAGCCTCATATTTGGCTAATGCAAGTGCTGGGTGATCTAGAAAGGCATTAGCATCATTGTACGATTTAAACTCAACGGAAATACGGTTTCTACCGATGCGCTTCACACCATCAGGTTTAATGTTCTTTATATTATTTTTATGTAAGAACTGACCGAATTTAATTGGGTGTAAAACAGCTCCTGATGAGGGGTCTGAAGATAGTTTATTAATGTAGACAATGAAAGGCGCGGAATCATTTTCAGAGTATTTGTTCTTATTAAGGTCAGGGCAGACGTAGGTAGATTGGATAGACGCAGTGGCCTGAACTAAACTCGTTTTTTTTGACGGCAGCACTGAGTTTTGATCAGAAGGGCCACGTTTACGAGAATTACTAGATGGATTTTCGACATCTGTGTCCGTTAGGGGCGAGAAAAGAGGCGGCGATGAATCAGCGTCACCCCAATCTCCCCCACCCGGATCCAGAGGATCAGACATTAAAATTTACAGGGCTAACCGATCCTTAATGGGTTCAGCCAGCAGGGTATTACAGCAAAATTTTGAAAGCTGAAAATAAAAAATATTATTTAACTTAAAACAACTACCACTTGTAACAAACACTTAACCCAGATGCACAGAAAACATTAAAACTATATAAAAATTTAAAATTATTTAGAGCCGATACTAAAGCCGTTGCTATGGAGATCAACCCAATATCTCTTAATATACAATAACAAAGTAAAATTAGAAATCTTCTTCTTCTTCTTTGGTTTTGATGGCGGTGCCCTAGGATTTCCGCCAACCTCGAGTTTTTGCTTAGAATACTTTTTTAATTAAAGTATGCGCGACTCATGTTATTATCCAGGCCGTGAAAGTACAAGTGGATGCAAAATTAAAATTAAACAAGACAAATAAAAAAAACAATATACCCTGTTCGCTGTCTATAAAGAAATATATAAAAAAGTTAAAGAGCGGAAACCAAATCAGAGAATAAAAAGATACCATTAAAGTTTAATACGATTGTAGAATAAATAATGACAAAGAATATTGATGAAGGGTGAATTAAGATAAGAAAGAAGAGAGTTAAATTGACACGGCTTAGGGATATAAGGGGAAAATTAGAAATTTAAAGATATTAGTATATTTTTTTTGTTAATTTTCCCATTCTGGGAAGGCAGAGGGAACGATGCCCATACAGCCAATTCTTCGCTTTTTTCTTGAATTCTTCATTTTTATTCTTTATTTTCTTTGATATATTTAGTTTAGGCTGTCTCCAAGATATTAGTATCAAAGAAAAACAGAAGTTTTTTTTATAAATTTATTTTACCGGCCATGGCTGCAAAGGCCTTCAGCCGAAAAATACAGACATGTAATATTAATACAGATGGATCTCAGAGTAAATAGAACTGGAGTAGGCATCAGTCAAATTTCTCGAACAAAAGACAATGCCAAGATTTCTATGGCGCCATGCCCCACCAAATTTTTTCCAGTTACAAACATAATTTATATATGAAATGATACCTAAACATCTGCACTTTTGAAATAATAAAAGATAAATTATATTAAAGCAGAGGATCGGTAGTTATGATGGTATAAACAATATGATTTTTTTTCACAAATATTAAGTTTATCTTAGACTTTTTTATAAGATGCAATTTTTAGTAGCCATCTCATCATCCAGGATATAGTAATATCCTAAAAAACAATAATAACAACAACTAATTGTTCTAACTATAAAAAATCAATTTTAAATCCAGTTCAAGTAACGCTCATACTTTATTAGAACACACGATTGAGGCTATCTATCAAAGTCATCTTTATTTACGGATTCGTAAATAAAGATGACTTTATAGACCTAATATTACATTTCTATTTACAGTGCACTTCTTGATATATGTAATACATGTTATTATCTAACGTAATATTTTTATTTTATTTTGCATCAGAAGTAAAATGCGTTTATTCCTAAAAGCCTTTTATTGAGAACTCATTCTTACTAAAATGAATGATTAAATAACACTATTGAACATAAAAAATTAACAGAACAACAATTAAAGAAAAAATCTATTACCTATACTAAAAAGCATTCGACTTAGGTCCAATAGGTTTATGTTGGCTAAAAGGACTTGTATCCAGTGGCCAATAAAATTCTTTAAAAAAATAAGCTTTAAATTCTCCGACTAGGAAAAGGCATAGAATTCCATTAACAACTATTAAATGTAGTTTTTTTTCCCCAGCTTTTTAGATTTTTATATTTGTTGTTAGGATCTATAATTTAATTAAATATTTTTCATAAATGTGTAATTACTGTAACTTAAATTAATCCTTGGGGCAGATCTTGGCATTCTCTTTTTTCTGTCATATCTTGCGGGGGCGAGGTTACTACTACACTCTAACCAGCACACATAAACAGAAAATTTTAACGTTTTTACAAATGCACACATGGACACATGACACACAATTTTGAAATTCACGCACACAAACCTTAAAAAAGTACGTTGACGTTCTATTCGAACACAAAAATGTAAAAGTGTGGGAAGTAACGAGACATCACCCAAAAGAATGATATCGATAAATCGCTTTCGTTCAATGAATGAATGTTAACTTGGCGTTAATATTTCAACATAATTAAAATATCATGCTTCGACATTTAGTATGTAGTCAATATAAAATTGACAGATATCGAAGGTTAATAAAATGCAAACTTATACTCAGTAGTTTATTATAGTAAATTATAACATCTAATAATTTTCTCTATTGTAGCAGGTGTTATTTTGCGGAAGTCCATTGTATTTACACAAGTTGTTTAAGAGTATATAAGACAGCAGTTATATAACATTTTAACCAATGTTATATAAAATGGAATATAGTCTTCATCCACTAGCGTGTCCCATTTAGCCTCCGCTGCTATGTCTCGTCTGTGATTCTAAGAACAAATATCATAGATGGATAGAAGATATCTTTCAATAGTTTAAGTGAGAATCGAATTAAACTAGTTGAAAATTGCCACATAGTACCGCATTTAACAGATTTGTAATGAATGAGTCAAGAAGTATAGGGATAAATATACATAGACTTTAGTATTAAATATTTGAGCTTGATAATTATGTTATTTAATGTGTTATATTTTTTACATTATTGAAAATCAACACACAAAACAAAAGTGAGAACAGTCAATATTAAAATCAGTGACAAATTCGTTTCGGAATATTGTCTATCGCCTTGACCGCGTAGTTTTTAACAAGATTCTAACTATTACTACATATACTAATTTTAACCTTTTATGCATGTAAATATATGCTCAATATGATCTGACGCTTTTTGCGGCTAATGGAGTAGGTTTATAATAATACATTAATTTTTATTACACTATACTGCAAGAAATATATGGTGTCGGACAGAGAGAACTTTAATGACGATCCTCACGGGTAGTTTGTGGGCTAATATGTCGGATTTAGGAATAAGCTCCACCTGTCAGCCAAAACATTGTCCTATGTCCTGATACTATTGATCTCAACAACGTGGCATATAGTTTTGAAACAATGCGGGATACAAATTTTGCTCCGTCACTTGATCGTCAACACAAAAAATAAAGTAATAAACCACATTTTCTTTTTTGTGATTAGATTAAATGAAATGAAAATTGTGAATTGGAACATTTGTTTTCCAGAAAAAAACAATATTTACGAGTACTGTCACTGTCAAAGCCATACCACAATAGCTCAGAATGAGTATAATAAAACAATAGATACGATACGATACGTTGTATCGTGGTTGTATCAGTATACTAATTAGGCCTGTGTCGATCGATCATTTGTTGCGACCCGGGTCGATCGCGACCCATTCGCTTGGTGATTCGATCACAATGATTCGATCAAATGATCGATTGATTGAGGTTGTGAGCGGGTTGGGTGTTCAACAGGTCTCGGGTCTCTGATCGGGTGGCTATTGTATGTTTTGGGTCACGCTCGTTTGGTTGGGCTACGAGAAAATTTGGTACTCAAATATTTTAGATACGATTATTACATGATTATGTTATATATAAATAGATAACTTTTAACACACATTTTATATCTCATAGTGTTCATTGCTAGACGTAAATTTTGTAAATGAAATAAAACACGCGTCTGTCATACATAGTTGAATTCTGCGAAAAACTCACTGAATTGTTATTGTTTTTTTGTATCGCTCAAAGACTTTCGTAAATGGATATAAATCCATCACGATTGGTCTTTTGCGAATTTAATGATTGATTTGCTATTAATTACCACTACTAACTTTTCATAATGTGGTAAGTAAACATTTACAAGGATAAAAACGAAAATGAATTGTAACAATTTGTTTTCAATACACAGGTACATAAATGATCGTGACTCAGGACCGAGTTACCGTGACCCAGTCGATCTCGGTGATCGAATCTTTTCGTGGGTCGTGACTCGATCATTCATAAATGCTACGCGATCGAATCACAGTGATTTGATCAATCGCGATCGACTCAGGTCTAATACTAATATGTGGTTGTATCTTAAATAGCCTGTGCACAATAGTATGCTGTCTGTGCTCGCACACACGTTTCGATTTTTTTTCAGATAGTAAAATAAATAAACCGAGTATGTATAGTATTGTACCTAACTAGCTAAATAGTACCTTCGCCTGTCCCTATGGACGAAATTGACAACAACAACAACTAACTAGCTAAACAAGAAAAAATCCAAATACTAAAAAATGGATTGTAATAATAAATATGAACGCAAAAAGAGGCGATTTGCTGCACGATTCAAAAGTTTGAATGGAATTTTGTTTACCAATAATAAAAGTCCTGTAAGTAATTTAATTTGAAAATGAGTTTATACAGCTTCGTTATAAGTCAAGCCTCTACCTTTATATTGTACCATAATTAATATGTTCTTTATAAGTATTCTTTACAGTATAGATTAAGTTACTTTTTTCAGAATATTATTTTGTGTAATGCAGGCCAAGCAACTGGGTTAAAGAAATCATTTATAGACAAGCTAGTTTTTGATTTACCTGGTGATGTCAAACCACCGAAACTCATAGCAGAAAAAGGAGAAAGCCATTCGTTTCTTGTATTCAACTCAATTTCCAGTTCTTCATTATTTTATGAAACATATGACGGAAAAGCGACACTTAATGAGAATGAATATCCAATCTTTATGAGTTACATTGACAATGGTGAGTTATATTTCTGTTTTTTTTTTAACTTTTAATATGTGTAAGCTTTAAACTTTAATTGTTTCATATAGTGCCAGAAATAGAGGCAATCTGTCCATATCAAGCACCCGACAGTCTATATGTGTTAGAAGATTTTATAAGTCCATCTGAAGAGGAAAGCTTAATCAAATTATTTGATTGGACTGATGATAATAAGCAAAGCAACTTGAAGAATCGGCAAGTGAAACATTATGGCTATGAGTTCAGGTATGGCAGTAACGATGTGGACATATCCTCACCATTGCCTACAAAAATACCTAGTGAATGTGGTTTTATATTTAGCAGATTGAAGAATTACAATTTTGATTTAACAGAAGCAGATCAGTTGACAGTCAATAAATATATTCCAGGCCAAGGTAATCCAAATAATTCCACTAGTTTATATTTTATCATTGTTAATGATCATTGTTAAGTGGAAAATCCAGTCTGTGCTGGCCCTAGACTAAATACTGATGTCGGCATTTATTATGTTATGTTGGCAATTCCCGACGTAGGCTCTTTTCTTTCTTTCAAGGAATTAATATTAAGTTAATTGGCTTTAATTATGGCTAAATTATCAATGATGTCTACTTTGAATAATGTGGAAAATATTCTTGTGAGATCCATTATGGGTGAGACCATTAATGGTCGCTGACACTGCAGACACCTATGGACAGAATGCAATATTTTATTATCTCCTTATTTTGAAATTGTGTTTGTCATTGAAAATAAATTTCATGAATTTAAATTATGTAGAGAATAATGGTGTTCAACACTACAAAAGATAGTTTAGAAAAATTGATATATTTAATAATACATTTCAGGCTGCAAATTTATTTACATTCCAAGAATGATAAATCAAAATATAAAATCAAAATGGTAATAAGATTGCTGATAACATTTATTATATCTTTAGGAATTCCATTACATGTTGACAAGCATAGTCCATTTGGACAGACCATTCTTTCACTGTCTCTTGGTTCTTCAGTAGTGATGGATTGGAAGCATCACAGTGGGAAATATGTTCCTGTCACTGTTTCAGCTAGGTCTATGCTTGTGATGCAAGGTGTAGCCAGGTATGCCACGGTTGAACGTTTAATATAATAGAGACACAATTTTTACGGTTGGAATGTTTTTTGGTTATGCTTCATAACATTTAAATCATCTTTGAAATTACACCATCATCTTCTTGTTTTGACACATCTAATTTAATGCAATGCAATTTAATATTTTTATTAATCACAACTTATATACATCCCCACAAAAGGGCACATGCATATCCTTTATTAAGGTAATTAATCTTTATTTAACCACCTTAACATGCTATTTGTATACTTTAAATACACCTTTGAGTTTACGGCCTATTAGTGTAATTTCATTTAGTGACATAACAATGGCTAGTGAGTGAAGACATCATTTCTCGTTTTGAATTCTGTCCTTGTTCTTGTGCACAGAGAATCTTACTTCCTCTATGATGTTTTGTACACCCTCTTGTGAATTGTTTAATGATAAGCATGTAACATTGCAAAGCATTGTCTGTTTTTAAATGTCATGTAATATGGCAATGTATAATCTATAGTAAAACATTATTAACTGCAACAGATCCGATTTTATTTATGAGTTTATTTGTGTTTTTCTTTAAAATATTAAGATGTTCATTTATCAAAATTTGATTATCAATTTGATAGATACGACTGGCAACATGGAATAAGTTCAAGAACATGGGACCCTGTAATTGTAAATCGTTCCGTATTGTCAGATGGTCAGCAGAAGTTTGTTAAAGTCATTACCAGTGACACATTGGAGAGAGGAACACGAATATCTCTAACCTTCCGCTGGACTAGAAAAGGTCCTTGTGAATGCCCTTACAAAACATTATGTGATAGTATGCGAGATATGCCTGGACAGATTGAGGAAAATGTTGCTTCAAGCTTAGAAAATTTACATGTCCATCAAGTAAGTAATTGTAATAAGTATAATAATAATCATATGATACTAGCTCTGCCCGCGACTTCGTCCACGTGGAATAGTTATTTTGAGCATCATATTTATTTTTGTAAACAACAACTTCGTCTGTTACCCACAACTTAGTCTGCGGCAATTTTTGTCATTATCTTAGACAATTTAGTTTTAAGTAGTTTAAGAGTTCCTGAGATTAGCATGTTCAAACAAACAAACAGATAAACAAACACTCTTCAGCTTTATAATATTAGTATAGATTAATTTTTTTTATAGCAAAATATAAACATAAGTAGGCTTTCTAGTCCTGCTAGGTGGTTTCTAGTCCACCTAGGACCTGTGACCCAGGCATAGGTATAGGTCCTGCATTATACATTGCATCAGCTGTCTGTCAACCACCCCTGCTCACTTCACTCTTTATTTATGATCACTTGTCACAGTAATCACATTTTTTTATATTTATAATCTGCCAGGTTTTTTTCGCAGTAGTTTCTGAGTAAGCTGATTTGTGGTAGGTGTACGAGCAAATAGCGGGGCATTTCAGCACCACCCGCCACAAGCCGTGGCCCAAGGTGGTCGAGTTCACGCGGCAGGTGCCCGCCGGCGCCGTCCTGCTCGACCTCGGCTGTGGCAACGGCAAGAATATACTCGACAGAAATGATATCCTTCAAGTAAGTTTCAGTTAACATGTCTAGTGAAATACTATTTCGACGTTCAGGTCACTAGAGCAGTGATTCTCAACCACTGTGACAACCAACAACACAACCAACCGCCAAATTTCAAAAGTGTGCCGCCAAATTTCAAAAGTGTGCCGCTAAATTTCAAAATTTTACAAATACTGTTAATATTATTAAATTATATCAATTAAAAAGAAAAATATTTTTAAGACAACATTTAGAGGAGGGAATTATTCATTATTTCCCAAAATTTGATATTAAGAAATTTCATTGGGTTCGTAATCCATTTCTCTTAACGGATACTGATTCAGGTTTTCGGCAGAATCCAGTCTCTGAATCAGCTCGTCAAGGAAAACAACATATCCAAAAATCTGCTGATTCTGCCGAAAACCACGATTTTCTAATTCAGACTTCAGAGCCCCCTAGCGGGAAAATGCGTCGTTAACTTTTTCTAAAAGTTGAAAATTCTAAATCAGCTCGTCGTAGCTCGGCTCGACCAGGAGAACAACATATCCAAAATTTAGACCTGGGCCCCGAAAACCACATGGCCATATAAACGGTATCATCTACTTAATCAAAAAGTCTATTTTAAGTTAGAAAACAGTTTGTTATTTACGGTGAAAAACAACAGTTGGTAACAGTTATACGAGGGCTGCTACTTAAGTATCCGGAATCTGGGATTTCAACATTTTTAAACACAATATATGACCTCCATGGTAAAATTCGTTCTTTTTTTGAAATACTAGCCGCTACTTTTTTTCCTTATGTACGCTAGTGTTTTGTTTCTGATGGGCTTAAAATGTCATATCGCTGAAATGATGGAATTCACACGTGAAAATATTTGTGTTATGATTTATTACGATTTTCGACGTGGTTTAACGCAACAACAGTGCATAGATCAATTAACTTCAACTTTTGGTGTTGAAGCTCCATCAAAAATCACTGTGTATCACTGGTTTAGTGAGTTCAATCATGGACGGAGTAAGCTCACGGACGAAGTTAAGGAAGGTCGCCCGAAATCGCGAGATAAAGGCTACTCTTTTTATTAATGCTTGTCACACATATACCCATGTGTTACAAGCATTAATAAAATATTACATGAACATTTGTTCGTAAAAAATATTTGTTCGCGTTGGATACCGCACAACTTAACTCAGCATCAAAAAGGATCTCGCGTCGAATGGTGCAATAATATGTTAAAAAAAATTAACGGAGGTGACTCAAAATCCGTTTATAACATCTACACAGGTGATGAATCTTGAATCTGTGCGTACGATCCCGAAACTAAGCAGCAATCTACAGTTTGGGTGTTTCAAAATGAGCCGAACCCTACGAAAGTGACTCGTGCAAAAAGCACTTCAAAGCAAATGGTGGGCTGCTTTTTTGGTATTAATGGTCATGTGGCTACAATACCACTGGAGAATCGTAAAACGGTCAATTTGGAGTGGTACACGACCATTTGTTTGCCGGAAGTATTTGAAGAAATACGTAAAAACAACAAGCGACGCAGAATTATTCAATCAGAGTGGAAAAAATGCAATAAAAATTGGTGTCTACGTATGCAAAAGTGTATCGATCATCGCGGAGAATACTTTGAAAAACAATAAACCCATATTTAGCTATATACGTTTGTATTCCGGATACATAAGTAGCAGCCCTCGTAAGAACTTGGTTTACACTATTAAAAACACGGTTGGTTTACACTATAAACACTTTTATTGGAAACTAGCTTTCTGCCCGCGTGGATTTCGGGATTGGTGTATAGAGGGTTAAGGGTCATAGCTTTTGCCCACGGCTACATATACGCGGAAGTCGGTTTATGGTGCGAAGATTTTATCGCGCTTCCCGTGGGACTATCCGTTTTTCCGAGATAAAAAATGCCGCAAAACTCCTCAAGAATCACTCTATCTATTGATGAAAACCGCATAAAAATCTGTGCAGTAGTTTTTGAGCGAAGCCTTTATTGCGCATCCCGTGGGATCTGTCGATTTTTCCGGGATAAAAAGTAGCCTATGTTACTCGGGGAGAATGTAGCTTTCCAAAGGTGAAAGAATTTTTGAAATCGGTCCAGTAGTTTAAGCGTGAAGAGGTAACAAACAAACAAATAAACAAATAAACAAACAAACACACTTTCGCATTTATAATATTAGTTGGGATTAGTTGGGATTATCCACTTATACGCTATAGTTCGTCACACTTATAACTTTGTAGGTGTTACCACAAGAGGCGCCAAACAACGACCGACTACATGGCGGCCTCCATTTATCTTTACACCTCGGTTACTCTCTAGTGATAGTCGGTTTAATACTTTCTTGTTTCTAAAACATTTACAGATATAGGACATAAATATCTATGTTATCTTAAGTTGTGATTATTATTTTACTTTATGTAAAATACATTATAAAGTACGATATTACAAAAATCAGTTTAATTGAAACATGAGTAACTTCCTATAAAAACTAAATACTGATTTTATGGCTTGGCTACTAGCACTTTTGAGCCACAACTAAATACTGATTGAGAACACTTTCACAGATTAGTTATATATTAAATAACTGATTATTTACGCGTATAATTATACCAGTGGTGGAGTGTGCTTTGGAGGGGCTCTGTATCAAAATTAGTTGGGGGGCCCAAATGAAGGGTAAAGTTTTCTCACAAATGAAACAAAAATGCTTGTATTAAATTAAAATAAATATTTATTGATTAGAAATTGAGCTAGCCAAACAATTAAAATTAAATGTACACTTTTCTTGTCTCTTTTTCGGCAAATTGACTTATTAAATCTTCTATAGCTGAAAACGATTTCAGTTTTTCTAACATTTCTGTCGCTATAGACAATAGTGACAAGTCTGCCGTTCCTGCCCCATCGAAATCCTTAGGTAATTTTTTATCATCCTACATCGGTTTTTTATATGTTTATCCCCGGGAAACACGAGAATAAGTGACATTGGGGATAACATTTCACTAATTTATGTTTACACACGTTAGGGGCCTCTGTAGCCCGGGGCCCTGTATCGTTGATACGGCTGATACGGCGGTAGCTACGCTCCTGAATAGGGTAGACGACCACAATTGATTATGGCAGTTTTTATACTATAACTATCTGATTTGAGCAATGAAAGTATGTCAATATAGAAATGTCAGTTTAATTTTTAATTTATATTGTTTTTAGAATTCTAAAAAATTAGCAATTATTGTTTACGTAATTCTAATGAAACGAACACATTTTTAGCATTCTAATATTAAATGTAACATTTTTTTTATATGGAAAGTATACCTATACACGTACAAATAACAAAGTTATTTTAAAATTTGTTAATACGCGCATACAAATTAGGCGAGTTTACTTAGTTATGAAGTCACGATTGCAGTGTTTTTAGTATGGAGCGTGTTTGAGCGAGCCGCGACAGCGCCGCAAACATGGCGATGTATCTTCAAAAGTAATAGGTGCAGGTGTACTGTTGGTTCTACAATATTTCTCACTTAAAAGAGTACTCTTATTATGTATAGAATTTAAAAAAAATTGTCGTTTACCCAATAGGGAATTAATCTCTTTTTTGAAAAGAATCTTAATTTGATCCTTGCGTGTCAGTAAACCATATACTAAAAATATAAAAATTTTATACACTCGTTAAGTACTATAAAAATTGGATTAAAATTTAATATTTCCAATTTTCGCGCGTAATTAGACGAAGGCGCCGCACGAGTTGTTACTCTGTAGCGATGACGTCAATACGGCATTACGGTAAATAATAAACAAAGCTCTATGTTTGATGCTATGTATTATTATATTCATAATTTAAAAATGAGTTATTATCTTTTATATATAAACAACTAATAAAGGAATAATAATAATAGAGTAATACTGACATCGATGTTTTAATACTCCGTAACTCGGCAGAACAAAAGTCGGGATTTGCAGCAAAGAATTTTCCGACCATTAATGCATTTATTTTTGATATATTCGTACTATCTCCTTTTACAAAACTGCTTTCCATAGTGTGATTCACGTGCGATTTCGATTTAACTTACGTATTTATAACGTTCTCTTACATTAAAAAAGTAACCTACAAACTTCTATTTTTATTGTTTTGCGGCTTTCTAAGTACTATGATTCATAATGACATTGACACGCATAAGTTTACAGTACCTTATGACGTCACAACATGGCGGCCAATGTTTCGCTCTTGTTTTACGTATAGATTACAAAAGTGAATACTTGGAAACTAATTTTTATATTATTTTTGTTATTTTATGTACTTAAACATGATGGTTCCGACTATTTAATGCATAAGCTATCATAGTTATATGCTTTTAGATCCTTTCTAATATAGAGGGAAGTACCCTATTATACATATATAACCAGATTGCAGGAGAGCGAAGCAGTGGCCTACTGGAAGAGTGCCGCGAGCACGTGCGCGGCGTCGGCGCCGCGGATTGCGTGCGCGCGGATCTCTTGCTCGCCGCGTTCAAAGACCAGTGCGCTGACTTCGTCATATGCATCGCGGTCGTACACCATTTCTCCAGTCCGGTGAGTCATCTTTTTCATTTCATAACACTTATTTATTTCAGCTTATAACTAGTGCTCCGGAATACGTGGTTTAATTTTACGTACTTGCGATTTTGTGACATTAATAGTATGGATATGCCTTTTTTTTGTTCCCCTGAGGAAAATGCATTAAATTGCATACCCCGGCTGCGGCGAGCCGGCGGTTATGTGGGGATCTCCTTCCCAAATGGGGGAGGCCTACCCACTTAAAACTCAGGGATGGATCCGTCGGTGGCGGTGTTCGGGGGAGAAATACCTCCCCCGATCTCCGCCACCGACGACGCCCCCCGGCCACGGAAGGAGCGTGGTCCCTCCCGGGTCTCCGTATAGTATTGATATGCCTGGGAACTTACTAATTTCAGAGATTGTAAAAATATAATATTGAACATTCAAAATAGTATTTCATATTTTAGCTTATTGTTGTAATATTAAGTTGTAAACATAAAATTTTACAATAAAAGCGTAAAGAAACGAATAGCAAATAAAAACAGAAAAATGCATTTTATTTGAAATATACTATCCTTCTTTTGCAACTAACACAGTTTTATAAAGCATTGATTAATAATAGAATTATTGTTTACTTAAAGCGAAGAATAACGCTGAGAAATGCAAAGTATCTGGAGACG
This sequence comes from Scirpophaga incertulas, assembly GCA_036419045.1. Lineage (NCBI taxonomy): Eukaryota > Metazoa > Arthropoda > Insecta > Lepidoptera > Crambidae > Scirpophaga > Scirpophaga incertulas. The sequence goes on from CM071637.1 coordinate 27,129,779, forward strand.
AATTTTTGAAACAATAGAAAACCAATTCGTATTCGAAATCGTGAGATTCGTATACGAATTACCGAATTCACCATTTCTTAACTTTCATTTCGTGCGTTGTGCAACGAGTGATTCAATCCACTCGTTTTTTATTTCTACCAGTAGAATATCCAACGCTGAAGTGACGTGAAACGACAGTGATAAATTTTCTGTTTTTTTTTTTTTTTTTTTATTTAATCATAGAATCTACATCTCGTTAGGATTATAAATTACCACTTACAACAGACTTAAAGCCAGTTACAGATTCTCACTTTGTACGTGTGACTGTTATGTCGTGAGGTAGGTCTAGATTAACAGTTAAATTTACATTAAAAACTAAACAAAAAGACATATTCAAACAAAAAATAATTCAAAATCAAAAAAGAAATGAGGAAGTTAGGGTACGCATTTATGTGTATGTGTGTGTGTATGTGTGTGTAGTGTATTTGTGTGCACGCGATGCATGCAAGAGAATGTGCTTGCTGTTGTTAATGTAAAGCTTAAATAGGTACATAATAATAAGTAAATATTGTTTGAGTACATATATTTTAATTTTTGTAGTTGTGATTTGTAATTTTTCTGCGTGAAACAGAATCCAATGAAGAATTTGTATTTAATGACAACACCGAATTCGAGTGATTAAAAAATCTATAAAATTGTTAGCATTAGAAAATAATTTCGCGTACGATTTGTATTCGTATTCGAATTCCAAATTCACGTCTAATGATTCAAAAATACGTCTCCTCTCCGCTTGCGCGTGCAGTGCACGCGGCACGCTTTGTTTATTGCTATCCCTGTTTGATGCGTACTGCCGTCCTGTTCTACCGGTGTTATGTGACGTTGTTACCATCAGCGAAGTTGCATTTCGTAATGTTAATATAAATATATGATTATTTTTATTCCAGTCAATCCGCGTAATACAGAATATCGTCGACCCAGGCACGTCATTTTTGACCCTCCCGACTCATTGACGCTGGCTCTTCAAGCCTTGCGAGAGGCGGCATCTGCGCCGCCATCCCTTAGTTAGTCCATACTTCGCAGCTTGCTGCACATGTACCAGTAGGCCCCATCATTTCAAGGCCGGACCCACTGGCGTACCGAGCCTTCTTTCGCGCATATGTCCTCTTCGGAGGGCAGCGCTGACGTGCCCTCTCCTGAGGGTGCGCCAACCATTCCATTCAAGCCGTAGGGCCCTTAGGGTCAAGGCTAGGCTGAGTTTAGTCGGTAGGTCTGTGAGGTCGAGCCGCCTCGACAGCACCAAGGAGTCCGACATAATCAACGTATCCCTGCTTGCCTGTTGCGTTGGTATCCATGAGGATTCTCAGCCTCCTCCTCGAAAAAAAAAAATTATTAACATTGAGCGTCGGTGGCGCTGTGGTCTCGGCACTGGTTTGTGCGCCGCATAGAATCGGGAGGCCCGCGATCTAATCCCCACCGTGTACCAATGTGTTTTTCGTTCCGAATTTCATATGTACATTTATCCGACGCTCCTACGGTGAAGGGAAACATCGTGAGGAAACCTGCGTACATCTGCGAAGCGATTCAAAGGTGTACGTAGTTAAGCAACCCGCACTGGGCCAGCGTGGTTAACTAATATGACTATATGACGTATATGAGCTGTGATGATGATAATTATTTTTAAATTTATATTGTAAACTTGCAATAAATATCTGTAATGTCTGAACATGATTTTTTTCGTTCTACTCACTCCTATAAACCTACAAATCCCAACTAATATTATAAATGCGAAAGTGTGTTTGTTTGTTTATTTGTTTGTTTGTTTGTTACCTCTTCACGCTTAAACTACTGGACCGATTTCAAAAATTCTTTCACCTTTGGAAAGCTACATTCTCCCCGAGTAACATAGGCTACTTTTTATCCCGGAAAAATCGACAGATCCCACGGGATGCGCAATAAAGGCTTCGCTCAAAAACTACTGCACAGATTTTTATGCGGTTTTCATCAATAGATAGAGTGATTCTTGAGGAGTTTTGCGGCATTTTTTATCTCGGAAAAACGGATAGTCCCACGGGAAGCGCGATAAAATCTTCGCACCATAAACCGACTTCCGCGTATATGTAGCCGTGGGCAAAAGCTATGACCCTTAACCCTCTATACACCCAATCCCGAAATCCACGCGGGCGAAGCCGCGGGCAGAAAGCTAGTAAACGATAAGTGTAATTTTCATGATTGTATAAAGTGACATAAGTTCCATTGCATTGCATTATTTAAGGTCCCGGAAATCACGCTGATTTTAGGTTTGTCCATGTTACGCTTACATTGACTTTCTTTCTGCAAGTACATAAAATTAAACTACCTATTCCGAGCACTAGTTATAACACTTAACTCCATACCAGGTAAGTCATTGACCATATTTATTTCTGTTGATTGCTATTTAGCCATACGGTGATAATAATTTGAATTTATATTTGACGACCTCCATAGTCGAGTGGATAATACACCGGTTTCAAGGTGTCGCCATCTCTGAGGTCCGGGTTCGAGTCCCGGTGGAGGCAGATGTTTGTGTGATGAATGCGAGCATTTGTACCTTAGTCATGGTTGTTGATATATATTTCTATAAAAATTATTTATATATGTATAATATATGTATGTCTATCCGTTACCCTAGATCCCATAGCACAAGCCTTACAGAGCTTAGTTTGGGCTAGGCTAATTGGTGTAAGTGTAACAAATATTTATTTTATATAAGATGACAATGCAATGAAGTGACGACGCCATCGCCATTCATCGTCCATTCAGTGCAGTCGGTCCCCCTTAAGGCAGCTTGTGGCTAGAGATTGCAATCCGGAGAAACGGATCCGGTAATCCGGCGGATCGGGCATCATTTAGTGGTTACCGGATCCGGTACCAATATACCGAAGACCGGATCCGGTGCTAGCAGTTAGTAATCATGATGGTATCTGTCATAATCATAAATGCCTATAGGACTTGTTTGTTAGCATTCTCAAATACTTGAATAATGTTTTTGATCTTATTTCAGTTAATTACGTAAGGTTAATTGTATCTATTAGATATTATAGTTACTTGATAATTAATCTGTGAAAGTAAAATCTAGAAAGATTGAGCTACTCGTTACGTCGTAAAATTATTACTAATTACCTAGACTACTAAATTTTAATTGTTTTCTTGTTGTATATTTGTCTTAACATTGGTTAGGAAATAAAGTCGATTTTATATATTTGTGATTTATTTTTTATGAACTACCTACATATAAGTGCAGTGACACTTGATTAACTCACTTATTTTGTACTAAAATGCAAAAATCATCTTGATTTAATAAATCCGACCGGATCCGGCCGGTTTGATGGGAATCCGGTCGTAACCGGCCGGACTGAAAATGACGCCGGATTGCAATCACTACTTGTGGCAAGCTGTCGTTGAGTTGCGATACCGAGGGTCCCGATATGCTTTAGGGGGGCGTATGCCACCCGCCTCTGTCTTCTCTTAGCCGGACGGAGAGAGTGGAGTCGCAAGAGCAGATGCTCGAAGGGTAGTCTCTACTGTTAAATTATAAATTTTATAATAGGATTTACATGTTATTTCCTTTTGTCATAGATGACAAGTTTAAAAAAATATATAGTTCGTTTTTCTGCCGCTTGGGGCATTGTTGTTGCTTTTTCTGTTCTCGTGGGTGATATTTTAGTTTCTCAATACAAATAAAGAAATCTTACTTAATCAGACGTATCAATTGAAATAACCTGATCCCAATAGGTTATGGGCCCAGGATACGCGTTTGTCGATATTAAGTAAAGAGCAGTTTTACGTTTTAGTTTGTCAAAGTAAAAATAGTTCCGGTTCGAATAACCTAACAATCATGGAGGTTAACAATTCCATGAGAATTGATAAGTTCAGCGGTAACAACTTTCGACAATGGAAATTCCAAGTGAATTGTGCTTTAAAAGCGAAAGGACTAGATATCAGCAAGAAAAAAACCAAAATCGCTGATACTACACAGTGGGAAAGAGATGATGGAATGGCAATGTTTATTATAACCTCGTCAATGGATCTCGGCCAAATCTCGCTCATTGAAAATTGTGAAACTGCAAATGAGATAATGTTAAAATTGGAATCTATCTATGAAGCAAAGTCTGAACTAAACAAAATGATGGTGCACGAAAAGTTTTACCAATACAAGATGTCGCCGACTGAAAGCATTGCTAAACACATATCTAATGTGGAGAATTTAGCAAAACAGTTGAAAGAAAGTGGTGAAGAAATAAGTAACACAGCTATTATGACTAAAATACTAAGCACTTTACCTGCAAAATATAGATCACTACGTCAAGCGTGGTTATCCTTAGATCCAAAATCACAAACAATTCACAATCTTACTGCAAGACTATTAGATGAGGAAGCTAGCCTGACAAATGAAGAAGAAGCTGAGAGTGCCTTAGTAGCTACAAAGCATTCTGCAAAACAGAATAAATCTCAGAATCAACAAAACATGCACCACAGTACAAAGTCGGGTCAACAGAGTCATCGTTTCATATGTTACAATTGTAACAAAAGAGGACATTTTGCGAGAGATTGTAGAGCTCCAAAGAAGTCTGGAGGCAAGCCAATGGCATTTACTGTTGAGCAGGAATGTTTGCACTCCGAAGTAGAGTCTAATAAGTGGATTTTAGACAGCGGGGCATCTAAACATATGACATTTAGACGAGATTTCTTCTGTGAGCTAGAAGAGTATGAAAAGAATGAAAGCACCAAAGCTGTTAGCTTGGGGAATAAGAAAGAAATTGAAGTGCATGGACATGGAAATATAATGATAAAAAGGTATGTAAACGGCCAGTGGGAGCAAGGTATTTTGGAGAATGTACTTTATGTGCCAGAGTTGCGTAGAAATTTGTTTTCAGAAGGCATGATTACAAGAAAAGGTTATGTTATTGTCAAAAGAAACAGAGATGCCTTAATAATGAAGAATCACAGTGTTGTTATGACTGCAACATTGAAAGAAAACAATCTTTATGAAATAAATATTAAAAGTATGGTGCAAGAAAAATGTAATATAGTAGAATCAAGTCTGAAAGTCTGGCATGAACGTTTGGGACATCTAAATGTCAAAGAAGTGCTAAATATGAGTAAAAATGGTGCAATTCCAGTGACCTTCACAGATGACAACAATTTTACTTGTGAAGCATGTCACTACGGTAAGCAGAGTCGCATACCATTTCATAAGTCTCACAGAGGACAATGTGAACCTGGAAAATTGACTTACAGTGATGTATGTGGGCCTTTAGAACATGAATCCATATCGGGTGCAAGATATTTCATTTTATTTAAAGATGGTGCTACCAGTTTCAGGCATTTATATGTGATCAAGCATAAAAGCGACTCCCTAAATTGTTTTAAAAAGTATAATGCAATATTGAAGAATAAGTTTGGTCATGGTACTCAAATACTGCACACAGACAATGGACGTGAGTATATAAACAATGATTTTAGAGACTATTTAGACAGTGAAGGGATAATTCATGAACGTACAGCACCATACACCCCTGAGCAAAATGGAAGAGCCGAACGAGAAATGCGTACAATCATGGAAAGTGCAAGATCTATGTTATATGCTCGTGGCTTACCATTGAAGTTGTGGGCTGAAGCAGTAAACTGTTCTGTATATTTATTGAACCGAAGTTCATCCTCACAAACAAAGGATGTATCTCCATATGAGCTATGGAATGGAAAGAAGCCCTATCTTGCACACATAAGAGTTTTTGGTTCAAAAGGATATGTTCATATACCTGATGAAAAAAGAAAGAAGTTGGATAAAAAGAGTATTGAACTAATGCTAGTGGGATATGTGGATGAAAATTACAGAATGCTCAATATTAACACTGGAAAAATAACAATAAGTAGAAATGTACGCTTCGAAGAAAGCAACCCACTAGTGCTGAAGAAAAATTGTGCTTCAATTGACATAACTAATGGCATAGAAGAGAATGGGGTAAATGACATTTTAACATCTCAACAGTCTTTATCCATACAGAATCAAAGTATAGACTTACCAGAGACTTCTATGGATGATGAAAATTTATCAGATACTAGTTACGAAAGCCAAAATGATCCAACATATCAACCTTCTCAAATAATTTCCAGTGATGATGAAAGAAACATTACACTACGACCTAGAAGAATAAGATATGAAGAAGCAAACTTTTGTGAATATGAGGTACCTGATACATATGAAGAAGCTATGAAATGTAAAGATAGTAATAAATGGAAAGAAGCTATAAGAGAAGAATTACATTCAATAGACGAAAATGAAACCTGGAAACTAGTTGATAGAAACAATAAAAAAACTGTAACTTCAAAATGGGTATTCTGTGTAAAGAGAGATCCAGAAGGTAATATTAGTAGATACAAAGCTCGTCTTTGTGCTCGTGGATTTACACAAGTAAGAGATGTTGATTTCAAGGAGACGTTTTCACCGACGACCAGGTATGACTCTATCAGAGTTATATTATCTCTTGCAGCTCAAAAGAATTATGAAATTCAGCAGTTCGATGTACAAACAGCATTTCTTTATGGTGAATTGCTGGAAGATGTCTACATGGAGGTGCCTGAAGGTGTCCAGGCTGAGCAAGGAAAAATATGTAAGCTAATTAAATCTTTATATGGTTTAAAACAATCCTCTCGTTGTTGGAATAGAAAATTTTCTTCATTTTTAACTAACTATGGTTTTAAGGTATGTCCTTCAGACAACTGTGTTTTTGTTGGATGTTTCAATAATTTCAAAGTTATTCTATTATTATATGTTGATGACGCCTTGTTGTTATCAGAAAATAGGGAAACATTAATACATATTATTAATGACCTTAAAATTAATTTTAAGATAAAGGTTTTGAATTTAAATACTTTTATTGGTATGGAGATAACTAAAAGTAATAATTCAATTGTTATAAGTCAAAAACAGTATATAAAACACTTGATTAATAAGTTTAATATGTCAGAAGCTACTCCATGTAGTACCCCTGCTGATAATAATGTTATTTTGATGAAAAATGACAGTAAAAATGTAACAAACTTTCCATATAGGGAAGCAGTGGGAGCCCTAATGTTCTTGTCAATTGTATCTAGACCTGATATAGCTTATTCATTAAATATAGTTAGTAGATATTTAAACAACCCAAATAAAAATCATGTCAATGCTGTTAAAAGAATAATTAGATATTTAATAAAGACAATAGATATTTGTATTGTTTATAATTGTAAAAGTGAGTTAATAGGTTATTCTGATTCTGATTTTGCCTCAGATATTGATTCTAGGAAATCAATTTCTGGATACATTTTTATGTTGCATGGAGGGCCGGTGACCTGGGCAAGTAGAAAGCAAAATACTGTGGCATTATCAACTACAGAGTCGGAATATGTGGCCGCAAGTGAAGCCACCAAAGAAATTTTATGGATTAGACAGTTATTAATTGATATTGATGAACCACAAATGTGTATCACTTTGTGTATAGATAACCAAAGCGCCATTAAGTTAATTCATAATCCTGTATACCACAAAAGAACTAAACACATTGACATTAAATATAACTTTATAAGAGAAAATGTTCAAAATAATATAATAAACATAAAATATGTACAGAGCATGTGTCAACTTGCAGACTTTCTTACAAAAGCTTTACCTCCTGGTAAGTTCATTAATAATAGAGATCAAATATTGAACTTGAGTACTTAAGTAAAATGAAAATATAATAATAGTTAAGTATTGTTTATAAGCATAATAGGTTATGTACAATTTATATATTTTTGTTTACTTAAAAATTTTATAAAGTGTGTAAAACTAATTTAGTATGTATTAGAGTCTACTATAAAATTTAAGTGGGAGTGTTAAATTATAAATTTTATAATAGGATTTACATGTTATTTCCTTTTGTCATAGATGACAAGTTTAAAAAATATATAGTTCGTTTTTCTGCCGCTTGGGGCATTGTTGTTGCTTTTTCTGTTCTCGTGGGTGATATTTTAGTTTCTCAATACAAATAAAGAAATCTTACTTAATCAGACGTATCAATTGAAATAACCTGATCCCAATATCTACCATAGTCCTGTTCTGCTTCCACCAAAATGCAATAGTCCATAAACGTTTCACCCTCTAATGACAACAGTTCTGCGTCTAACCGGGTATAGTCTTTAGCCGCATTTCTCATTTTGCAGATAGATATTAGACCTAGTTGGTACACTCCATGCACAGTTTAATTAAATTTCGCTTAAATTGCCTCTACGCGTTGGATCTGTATCCCCGGCAAGCTTGTTTTTATTTCTTTGATGAATTTGAAACTTATATGAAATAATATAATATATAATAATATAATATATATATATGAAATAATATATATAATATAAACTGATACGTGTGCTCGTAAACATACAACAAACGGACAGCTGTAAACCCCAATTATACGATTAAATATATTAACCTTACCCTGCTTGTATATCTATAAAATTTGTAAATTCGTAAAGAGATACGCAATCTTTTTCACTCAGAGGCAAGATGTACAAAATAAGTATACATTGCGGTATAGGACAATGCTGTCCCTTCCTTCATCACAATTAAAATTGCATTCGAGCAGTCCCTTCGTAATGTGTATCAAAATATTCAATAGGCTTCCTACACACATTAGAAATATGTCAGAGGAAAAAATATACTTAAAACAAATAAAAACTTTACTGATTCAAAAGTGCTATTATTCGGTACAGGAATATATGTGCGACCAAAAACTATAAAAACTTAAACAATGACATAGTAAATTGAACTGAAAACTATATAATAAAATGCACAAAAATACTTAAATACATATAAAATTAAATTGAAATAATATATGATTTATAATCGTAAATTCCACAAAATAATTAATAAAAATGAATATAACAATGATACTTAATTTAATAATAATCTAGCTAAATAATAATATAGAGATAATGGGCCCGATTCTGGCGTGCCAACTTATCTCTAAACCTAACTAAAATTAGACATAGAACTGTCAAATTCAATTTGGTATTCTGCAGTGACAGTCTATTTCTAAATTTAAAATTGACGTCGCTAAGTTACTCAATTTAGATTTAGGCGCTGATTTGGTATTCTGAAACGCATTCTAAATGTCAAATTTTCTCTAAAATTGGAAATGTCACGCTAAATTTAGGAAGGATCTACGGAGGTCATCGCTAATTTAAGTGGGTACTTTGGTGAGCGTATCTGATAAAACTTTTCGATATTTTGAATTTTTTTTGCAAATGTTGTAAACTCTTTTCAATAATTTGTGTTTTTTCATTCTGCCTATTCTTTATACTTTTACTTGTCATTTTTTTATGTTATTATATGTCAGTTTATGGAATCACGTATTTTTATTTAGTAAATTAAATATTATTTTTAAAAGGCTCTCACAGCTAATGTTTTACGACCTGTGAGAATAACAACAACAATTGGCGACCGTGCATTATAAAAAAATTTAATAATGGAGCGTTACACCATGGCACGTCGGGTCGCAAGAAGGCTCTTCACAAAGTGTGCTCAGCAGTTAGAACAGGCATTGGAGTCGGCCCATCAATCTGAGGTATCAGCTTATTTAAATAAATTAACCAAACATCACGACGATCTTCAGCGGATACAAAATTCATTAATGGGTATAATGTTAGATGCTGAAGATCGCGATGATAATTTTGTTGACAGCGATATGGATGCAGCGGATACTTATGAAAACAGATGGTATATTTTGCAACAGAAAGCTACAGAATTTTTAAATATTAAACCATCGTCACTAGAATCGGGTGAAAATGTAAAAAGCATAGCTATTTCTCAGAGGTCTATGAATAATCGTCGTATTAGACTACCGAAATTCGAGTTGCCGACCTTTGACGGTCAAATCAAAAATTGGATTGGGTTCTGGTCTCAATTCAAAAAAATTGACGAAGACGACAGTGAGTTGAGTAGCGATGATAAGATGCACTATTTAGTGCAAGCAATGGAAAGAGGGTCGTGTGCCAGAGAATTTATCGAGAGTTTTCCGCCATCAGGAGAAAATTATGAAAAAGCGGTAAAACAATTAAAAAATAGATTTGGCAATGACAATTTAATTATTGACTACTATGTTAGAGAACTTTTACAGTTAGTGATTTCTAAAAACTCGTCGAAAGTATCTACTAGGCATTTGTACGATAAGCTGATGACCCAAATTTTAGCTCTAGAATCTCTGGGTCTTACAAAAGATAAATACGCTACACTACTATATCCACTAGTAGAATCAACATTGCCGAATGATATTTTAAAAGCGTGGAACAGATCGGGAGGACATTCACAGAACGACAAAGCGCTGTCAATTTTGCTTGACTTTGTGAGACTAGAAGTTGAATCAGAAGAGAGGATTAATATGGCCCACTTTGGTTTAAATGAATCCTCGAGCAGTTACGCTACGGCAGCGTGTTTGACTACAGCGTCTAATAAAAAGAATATTGACAGAGATTGCGTTGTCAAACAAGAAAGTAAATGTATTTGGTGCGAGAAAGGTTTTCATGTTAGTTCCGAGTGTAAGACTGCGATGAAAATGGACATTGAAGATAGAAAAGAGTTTTTAAAGAAAAACAGGTCATGTTTCATTTGCTTGAAGAAAGGCCATTCGGCCAAGCAATGTCGCAGTAATCCGAGATGTATAATTTGTGGAAAAAGACATCATGCAATAATGTGTAGAGATGTGCCCACCACTTCAGCAGCGAATGCTAATGAATGTTCTACGAGGCAAGCAGTTTTGAGTCAATCGGAGGTTAACAAGACTGTATTGTTACAAACACTGAAGGTAAATATTTCTTATGGTGGTAAAAATATACAAGTTAGAGCACTTCTAGACTCTGGAGCCCAAAGGAGTTTCATTAAGAAGCACGTTGTTGATAAGCTGGCACTAAGCTCGATTGGCGAACTTATTTTGAGTCATAATGTTTTTGGCGGAGGTATGACAAAGAAACGCGTATGTAAATTATTTAATATTCATGTATCCAGCCTAGATTGTGGTTATTCTTGTGATATTAAAGTTATAGAACAACCTGTCATATGTGGTTATATACCAAGTTTGAGACAGGCGGATTTATTAAATAGGTTAGGAAAAAAGGTATTGTACTTACTGATTGTATTAATGACAATTCTGATGTGGCTTTATTAATTGGATGTGATGTTTTAGGTTCACTTCTGACTGGGCGATCAGAACGTATTGACGACAATCTTATGGCGATGGAGACCAAACTCGGATGGACTATTCAAGGACCGGCAGTTGGAGTGTATTGTTCTGTAGATAGTTTAACCACTTTACACGCTTCTTTAACTTATGATGTAGAAAATTTTTGGGCGTTAGAGATGTTAGGAATCAAGGAAAAAGCTGAAGTGAAGCCCATAGAGTCAGACGTTGAACAATTTTTTAGGAGTACTATACAGACTGATTGCGACGGTCGATATGAGGTAAGGCTTCCTTGGAAAGATTTGTCGACAATTTTGGCACCTAATTATGAATTATGTTTAAAACGGCTCTTATCGACCACTAATAGGGTAACTCGTTTAGGTATATTAGACGAGTATGACAGGGTTTTTAAAGAATGGCTAAGCTGTGGTATTATTGAAGAGGTAGGGAATGATGACCCCTCAATAGGGCATTATATGCCACATCATGCGGTTGTAAAGGAAGATAGTATAACCACAAAAATAAGGCCTGTGTTTGATGCATCTGCCGTCGATAAGAATGGTTTTTCTTTAAATTCGCGCCTAGAAAAGGGTTTGAATCTAATAGAAATGATTCCTAAGTTACTAATTCAGTTTAGGAGAAATAAAATAGGTATTACAGCTGACATTAAGAAGGCTTTTCTACAAATTTCATTACATGAGAATGATCGTAAATACCTAAATTTTTATGGTGGCGTGATATTGCAGAGACACCTAAAGTATTGAAAACGTTTAGACACAAACGTGTTGTATTCGGTATTACTTGTAGTCCTTATCTTTTATCAGCTACCATATTATATCACCTAGAAAAATATAACAATCCGATAGTTAATATTTTAAAGAATTCCTTCTATGTAGATAATTGTATAGTTAGTGTAAATACGTCAGATGAAATGTATAAGTTTGTTAATGAGGCAAAGCGTGTTATGTCGGAAGGCAAATTTGAACTTAGGTGCTGGGTTACCGGACCAGAGTTGATAGATAAGGATGTAGTCAAAGTTTCAGTTTTAGGCGTAAATTGGAATCCAAGTCGTGACAATCTATGTTGTAAGATTCCGTCCTTTAGTGGTACACCAATTACTAAAAGATTTTTGCTTTCCATTGCACAAAGTGTGTTTGATCCTTTAGGATTTCTCTGCCCAGCAACAATCGTTCCTAAATTAATAATTCAGAAATGTTGGATTATGAATATAGATTGGGATGAACCGTTACCAAATGAACTTAACAAGCATATCCAACAGTGGTTGCGGCAGTTAAATGTACTTAATAATTGTAGTATACCACGAAGACTCAGTACGTGTGATTTAGGAATATCGAATAATAGCATTCATATATTTTGTGATGGCCAGTAAGAGTGCATATGCCTGTTGTGTATATTTACGGTCTGAGTTAGACAGTGACGTATCGGTTCGTTTGGTGATGGCCAAATCAAGGGTGGCCCCGACAAAATCTGTTACAATTCCTAGAATTGAGTTACTTGCGGCATTAATGGCGTCAAGGCTAGCGTCTGAGGTGAAAAAAGCCTTAGACTTACCTTGCAGAGAATTTTATTGGACTGACTCTAATATTGTTTTAGCGTGGATAAGGAAGAAGGTAGGGTTCAATGTTTTCGTGCATAACAGAGTAAAAGAGATAGTCAGTGAAACCAATGCTGAGGATTGGCGACATATACCAGGTAATATGAATCCTGCAGATCTTCCTTCGAGAGGATGTACTCCTCAAGTTTTGTTAGAAAGCAGATGGCTGGATGGGCCATCATGGTTAAAAGAGAGTAGCACTAATTGGCCTAAAAGTGTAGAATTATCTGAAGATTTTGAAGTTACAGAAGAGTTAAATTCAGTTTTAGTAAATGTACAGGAAACAGAGATATTTTGAAATAGATTTTTGTATTTTAGTTCTTTTAGTAAGCTAGTTAGAATGATAGGATGGTGTCTTAGGTTTATTTTTAATTGCCGTCATAATGCGAAACGCATCAATAAATTAACTAAATATGAGATTTCGGTTGCGGAGGTACATCTTTTCAAATGTCTACAAGCAGATTATTTATCGAGTAAAGTGCGGAGTAATTTAAATTTGGAGGTACTCAAAGACGATCATGATCTATTTCGTGTTAAAACTCGACTTACACTGAGTAGTGATACGAAAGACTTCTTAACTCCCATATTGCTTCCGAACTGCGAAATAGTTGAGCGCCTAATGATGGAACGTCACAGGAAAATTTTGCATGCAGGTTCTCAGACGCTGATTTCGACTCTGAGGCAGTCTTATTGGATATTAGGCATTAGGAATCTAGCTAAACGAGTAGTTAAAAATTGTATAATATGTAAAAGATTTACGGCCAAGAGAGGGACTGCTCCAACAGCATCATTGCCCAATGATAGAATTGAATGCAGGGGTCCGTTTGAAGTAACCGGGGTTGACTTCGCGGGTCCGGTATATTTAAAAACTGGAGAAAAATGCTGGATATGTTTATTTACGTGTGCGGTTTATCGTGCAGTTCATTTGGAATTGTGCGTTGCATTGTCAACCGAAGATTTTTTGCTAGCCCTTCGCAGATTTTTAGCTAGAAGGGGTGAAGTAAATGTTATCTATAGTGACAATGGCACAAATTTCATAGGTGCAAGTAATATTTTGAACGGCATAAATTGGACAGATGTTGAGGCCAAAACTGGTAAAATCAAATGGCGTTTTAGTCCACCCGCAGCACCATGGTGGGGAGGATTCTGGGAGCGCATGGTGCGGACCGTTAAAGAAATCCTGAGACGGGTGTTAGGGAAAGCTGCCTTAAATTTTATCGAGATGTCGACCATCCTATGTGAAGTAGAGGCGGTGGTTAATTCACGGCCTTTGACCTACATCGCAGATAATACTGAAAACGTTCAACCTCTTACTCCCACTTCATTTCTGCTTCAATCAAAATCATCCAACGCTTCTGTTGGTATAGAGTTCATAGATGGAGCTATATTGACATCGCGATGGCGATATGTTAAGAAGTTGTGTTCGGATTTGAAACAACGTTTTCGGAACGAATATTTAGGGTTGTTGGTCAGGAAGTTGGAGAAGGGAAATTATATTGCTGTTAAGCCCGGGGACATTGTATTATTAGAGACTAGTAATAAGAAGCGTGTAGAGTGGCCTCTCGGTTTAGTATTGGAAGTCCTTAAAGGGTCTGATGGGTATGAAAGAGTAATACGCCTGAAAACAGCTGCAGGTGAACGTTTGAGGGCTTTGCAGTCCGTCTACCCATTAGAGTTGCCCAATAGTCATATCGAGGAGTTTATTGAACACAAGGATAATACTACACACCAATCGCCGTCAAGGTTTTTAAAAGATGCTCCAGTTCGAATGCGTTCTGGTCGGCTCGTCAAGGTGCCAGATAGGCTAACTTTTTAATTTTGATATCTGTAAGTTACAATTTTGTTTTAATTTAGGAAAAAATAGCGTTATATTAGTATTGATTATTTTTAGACAGCGCCATGGTGGGGAGGATGTTGTAAACTCTTTTCAATAATTTGTGTTTTTTCATTCTGCCTATTCTTTATACTTTTACTTGTCATTTTTTTATGTTATTATATGTCAGTTTATGGAATCACGTATTTTTATTTAGTAAATTAAATATTATTTTTAAAAGGCTCTCACAGCTAATGTTTTACGACCTGTGAGAATAACAACAACAGCAAAAATGGATGACGAAATTGTTGTACTAGCTCTTTTGGAATCTTTAGAAAGGTAAATATAAGGTACATTCGTACGTACAATCTATAGAAATAAATAAAATCGAAGTTTTTGTAATGTTAAAATAATAGGTTATAATAACTTTAATGCTACGAATAAGTTATATATAAACCGGGAGCAATAACAAAGGCCCAAAAAATTAAAAATGCTTGTCTCCAAAAACCGATTTCCTAAGTAGATAGCTAAATAAATAAGGTTCCATAATTATTAATAATCTCAAATCAATAAAAATTATAGTGAAATGAAAATTAAAGAATTAAAAACTAATTATAACTAATAACAGTTTAACCTGGTTTAACCTTAGGAATTAAATTAAAAATAGAGAGCCAAGGTTAGGTAAACAAAAAAACATTGATGTTGATGCTTTTTTTTTTTTTAAACTTCGCTCGTATCGAGCAGGCAAAGAGCAGAGCCCATACAGCCTATTCCGTGGTAAATCTTTATCTTCTTTATTCTTTGCTTTCCTATTTCTTTATTTTTTCTGCGTTTTTATAATTCCGAGACAGTGTGGGTTATAAATTTAAAAAGATGTGGATATGATTTGATGTTGATGCCACAGATTAGAGTGGTTTTTGTTGATGATCTTCATTCGTCGTTGTAAAGACAGGCAAAGTTTACTACTATTCTATCCACGGAACATAAAAACAGAATTCTATCTGTCATCCCATTTGGACCTCTTTCACCGCTTAACATTAGGCGGGAAGAGGTCATCTGCCGATCTTCGCATAAAAAAAAGATCTCGATAATACGGACAGACAGTCATAAGGAAATAGGAGCGTACCTGTGTTAAATATGTAATTGGGCTAGACCCGTTTATTTAACAAGATAAATAAATAAATAAGGGTACAGGCTCGGACTCATCTACCTAAAACTGTCAAATTTCCACCCTATGTCCAAGGTCTCCGTGTTCAATATCAATTGTAATATTTTGACAGATTTGTATAGGTTGATGAGCCCGAGACTGTACAAGCTACCTTTGGTGAGTTAAGCGGTGAAAGAGACCCAAACGGGATGATAGAATATTATAATATATAATATACTAGCTTTCCGACCGCGGCTTCGCGTTTTATTCGATTAAGGAAAGAGATGTCTCCCTCAGTAAAACATCACAATTTCGTTTCCCGTGTCTTAAAACCTCCCCATACCAAATTACAGCATAAATGATATGGCTGTTGCTATCGCGTTTTCCCACGAGAAAGAGGTATTTTACCGCATTAAAACGTATTATATGTCCATTTCCGGGGTCCAAACTATATGCGTACCAAATTTTATCAAAATCGGTTAAGTAGTTTCCAAATTACACCAGAAATGGTTTGGCTGTTGCTATCGCGTTTTCCCATGGGAAAGAGATATTTCACCGCGGTAAAAAGTATCTTGTGTCCGTTCCCGGGGTTCAAACTATATTCGTTCCAAATTTCATCAAAATCGGTTCAGTAGTTTTGGCGTGAAAGACGGACAGACAGACAGACAGCCATCAGACAGACAGAGAGACAGAGTTACTTTCGCATTATAAATGCGATATATATATTAGTATGGATAAAAAAAATATTTTAAAACCCCCTTCTAAAGTGGAAACACCAGGAGCTATTAATTATAACAAGGAGCTATACATTTCCAAATAAAAATGATGATAACTTTATACTGTTTTAAGTAATTAATTATATAATAAAACATTAATAAATAATGAATAAAGGCACTAAAGTAAGTCAAAATGGTCAAAACCACCCTAAAAACATATTTATAACAGTTTTATAGAAACCGGTAAATTCCGGTAAAATAATTCTATATAATCTGTGAATTCAATTTAGATGCCTGTTTATAGCTGTCAACTGTGTTTTAAATTTAGTTAGCACGTAATTTCAGAATACCAAATTCTCTAAAACTAAATTAAAATTCGTTCTCTAATTTTAAGTTTAGGTTTAGAGAGTGTACCGTCAGAATCGCTCCCAATACATAGGTAAGAAGAGTGTTTAGACTTACGATCATTTGACATAGTAATATTCAGTTATGGTTTTCTTTTATTTTTAATAAAAATGATAAGTCATCCTCTCTCCTACATTTGCCGTGCCCGACAGGGTCCATAATGTACAGAATATTTATAACACCTAATTTATAACACCTATGATTACCATTGTGGAAAGCAAAATAAATGAAATGAAAAAAAAAATGAATATTAATGTATTGTCTTACTATGCCTACTACTGATATTATAAATGCGAAAGTTTGTAAGTATGCCCGTTTGTTACTCCTTCGCGTAAAAACAACTGAATGAAACATTACAATAATAAAGAAACAATTTATAAAGATACTAGCTGGTCTTCATCTGAATATATCGTAGATTTTTTCTACTTACTCGGCACTTGGCGTAAATTGTAGCTTATGTGTTATTCTGATGTACATATATATAAGCTATATTATCGTAAAGTTTCATTAAAATACATAACGTGAAAAAGTAATAACATCCACGCATACTTTTTATAATATTAATAAGGATTGTGTGAATTATATAACGACAAAATATAACGACAAGTGTCAAGTAAGTAGGAAAGAGTCTACCATCTGTGCAGACAAAGTCGCGGGCACCGTCTAGTTGTCAATATATTAATTACGACGTAAACGGAATATTACAGCATAGTCTACTATTGGATATATACCAACTTTCCCCTTGATCTTTGATGAATCTAGATAAGCAGAAGTAAGCAGACACAGCGTCTGATATTTTCAAATGTTTATTGTTAATAGGCAAGAAGATTGCAAGCCATCGCAACAATAGCGCGATTGCTACGTCCCGGTGGACGCGCCCTTATAACTGTTTGGGCAAAGGACCAAACAAAGTCCAACTATCTCTGTAAAAACAAATCTGCTGTGGAACAAAAACAACTGGTGACCGTCGGTGGAGTCAAACTGCCAGTCCACGAAAACAGAACAGAATTCCAACACAATGACTTGCTCGTTCCGTGGAAACTGCGAAGAGTGAAGCGAGATAAGACTCTATCAGCCCAACCAGAAGACACACTTCTGAGATACTACCACGTGTTCGAGGAAGGTGAGTTGGACGATCTCTGCAAACAACTTCCACTTGAAGTGGAAAAGAGTTTCTACGAAGAGGGCAACTGGTGTGTTGTTTGTAAAAAAATAAACACAACTTAACGATATTGATCCTTTATTTTTTTTTCTGTTAATAGTAAAAATACAGCTCTAAAAAATGTATAAAATATTGTACATAAACAATGTGTATATAACGACGGTCATTGAATTCCGTATAATTGTGTGGTATCCAATTTGTAAGAGTATGGTCGCTGCTTCCTTATAATTTATAATGGTCACAAATCAGTTGATATTTATTTATCAATATGTAAAATATTCTAAAGGGTGGCGGATATAAAGAAAAGAAAACATTTTGAAAATGCTGACTATGTTAGATTTATAGAATACAAATTTCTCCCTGTATTTATTACTTTATGTCGGCTTTTGTGAAAGTCAAAACTATATTCATTTAAAATGTAGAAGTTTTAACTAGTTTACTTAACAGGAACTGCATTATAAAGTGCGTGGGGTTTCCTTAAGGAATGTAGTAACTAACTCGCCAGCCAGAATAATTTAATTTTTTAACGTTGGCAAGACCTGTTGCTTGTAATGGTATTAGAAAGCTATAACCTTGACTTGACGAACGACCTGTTCATTAAGTATCAACTAGATAAAAAAATACTCAAAAAGTGATAAGGAGATCTAAGTCTCGTATCTACAGGTAACAACGGATATTTTCGACGCAAAGAAATCACAGCTACGCTTTGATTAACGCTAACTGCAAAAGCGGTATTACCGATATAGTTGACAAGTCGGCCAGGACTGCGTCGACGTTTTGCAAAGTGTTCACTTGAAATATGTTCTCCTTTCTGAAGCTCAGTATAGCTAGAGCCAGGAGCGGTAGGATGTCCAAGCAGTCGTACCCCAGTATCGCGTCCCACAACAGTAACAATTGATCTGGCGGTAAATGGCCACTGAACGCTCGCATTAACCATTTGAATACCACCCTCACACTGAAATAGAAATGGAACAAGTATTTTATCCCCCAAAAGTAGTGTCTTATGACTAGTAATGGTCGTTATTTCAATAACATATAATATAATGAATTATTTTCTCGTAACGAATAACACATTATTTAACAACGGCTTATACTGTTATCCTGCTGTTGCTGTTGACAAAAGAATCGCCTAATCGCATTGTTGTTGTTGCCTCTTGAAACCGTTATGTAGGCGTAGGCGCTCGCTCTGTTGCCTGACTGCTTATTCTTATTGTAATATTAACCTTTCTCACAAGGAAACAAAGTTCATATTTGTTTATTTCTTGTAGTAATTTTACTAATACCAAATGCACAATTTTGTACCTTCGCGCGTATGACAATTAGACTCATTTTGATTTCCAGTGTGATTTGAAATAACAATTAGGTAAACTGTTGCTGGCTTGCTGGTGCCTAAGGTGTTGTCATTTTTTTAGTCACGCATTATTTGCAGTTGTGTGATCATTGCAATAATTAGTGTCGTGTTTGGATTAGCCGTATGCAAATGGAATTACCTATTTGTTGCAATAATTAGTGTCGTGTACTTTTGAAGTAACTAATAAATAATTAGAGTAGATATTGTAAATAAATGGAAATGGAAGAATATTGCAAATATTGCATGTAAATAATGTAAATATTGAATGTAAATAACAAATTATGTACAGATCAATGAACTTTTAAATACACCAGAATATTATATTGATTAATTAGTTTTAAGTTATTTAAATTACTGCCTAATATTCTGACAGTCCTAAGCCTGAAAAAGTATGAAGGAAAGTTCATTGTTAAGAATAACTAGCTATAATAAGCTAGCTATAATAACAATAACAATATTGTATTCAACAACATTTGCCAAAACAGCAATATAACAGGCAACATAAGCAACATAACAGACAACAGTTTACAATAACAGTTATAGGAAAATAACACAACAGTGTTATTCGTTATTACAGAACATTCCTTATTCCCATTACTACTTATCACACAAAATTTTGTGATGTGATGTCGTACAAACTAAACATAGTAAATATTTGGCTTCTTAAATGTTTTGTGATCGTATATGTTGACGACTTAATAACACTGCGCAACAAAAAAAAATTGAACGTTTCTTTTACTTTATGAGTTAATTCTTACTTATTTTGGGCTACGAAAAACGAATATGACAAAGAAAAAAAATTATTAGCTCTACATTTTTTGATATGTAAATGATGAAAATTATTGTTTCTAAGAAATAGGTAAATATGAATTACATATGCTATAACAACATTTAAATTATGATACTACTATCATTGATGATATTTAAATTCAAAATTCTTCAAAAAACACTTGCCAAGTGTTTAGATCTACGAACAATCACCTGTTTTCTCTGATCGCGATCTTTTAGCTTTCCTCTTGTAAGTGACCTCTGGAGTATCTCTACATTTAAACTAGCAGTAATTCACAAGCATTGCTTTATTCCAGCGGCCGTGATATCTTCGTTCCATCACAGAAATATCTTGATGGAACCGTTCTCCATGCTCATCACTGATATCTCCTCAATCAGGTGGGAAAAAATCGAGATGGGAGTGGAGAAAATGAATTTTTAGAGACATATTGCAGCCAAGTTTAAAATTTATGAGTATTTTGACTATTAACAATGTTGGCAATATTGAAAAACAAATTTTCCACAGATTGAAAAAGAAGTATTTATAAAATATGAAAAGTAGCTTGTATCTCTGAAACTAGAGCTAATTGATTCTTTTAATGGTCGTTTTCGCATTCAGTACACGCGAAGACATGGGATAGGACTAACTTTGACTCGGAAACAATTTCATTGTTGCGCAGTGTATAATACCTACTCAGAAATTATATTTATATTCATTTTTTTTAATAATGCGTTTATTGTCGCTAATCGTGACAATTATTGCAAAAAAACATGTTGTTTTTGGAATGATGTGGATGGAATATTTTGTAACTTTTCAATTTACAATATTAGCGAACCAACGGAAACAATTTTTCGGGTCCTTTATGAACGGTAATATTTAAAAATGAAACCAGAAATCATGAATCACCATTTTTCTTCTTTCCAAATCAAAATTAACCATAAAATAAGAATATGACTTCGATTCTATTATTTTTGTACATACTATTTAACGCATCATTGATATAAATGTCATGGTAATTGCAAATAAAAGTATACTTTATTAATTACTTTTACGTTATTAATTAATTTTGTTAATATTCTCGTTTCGTAAAGACAAAATATCGGAAATACTCACGGATTAATATTTATATTCCTAAAGTGGATCCATAATAGTGGTTCGTTTGCTTCTAAAAGTCTCTCGTACAACAGGCATAAGGAAACTATACCCTGGAACATAAAAAGTATGTAGTACCTATTTGGAAATATTACATTCAAATTGCAATGTTTTTATAGCTGCTATAAACAAACGTATTTAATTAATGTTTATTTAATTTAGTTTTAAGTTTTTAAAAGAACATAATTATTTTAAAGTACTTCTGCGTAATAGTACATTATGGTACAAGTGTGTAATGTTGGAGATTACCGCTGAGGCGCATTGAGATGAGATCATTAATACACACGTGTATCATACAACGTTTTTCCACACACTTCTGAATAAAAAACCATTTTCTTCATAAATTGTATTTGCAGACATCTTAATTAATAACTAACTAAATAACTTCAAAAGAGAAAACGAGACGAGTTGTGAAAAATGTTTCGTAATGGCGGGAAAAATTAATCAGTTTTCCTATGCGCGCGCATCGGCCATAGACTAATAAATTTCGTAATGGCGGGAAAAATTAATTAGTTTTCCTATGCGCGCGCATCGGCCATAGACTAAAAAATGAGGTTTCTTTTTTTTGGGCTTTCCGCGGATAGCTTTTTAGCGCAAATGTAAGCGTAACTCAACCAATAATATTAAAAAAAAACTATTACTCACTCGTGAATAATAGTAATGAAAAAGTCACAGTTCGATTATAGGTGTCATTATGTGCCTAATTGCCATGGGATTAGAGCCACTTTATGAGGAAGTGTGTTGAACATTATATTTTTAGTTTTATTTTCTTGTGGCAGAAGAACATATTGGTTTTCTACGTTACCCGATCTTGACAACGCGATATAACCAAATTTGATTACCATAAAAACTATTCTAGTGGGTTAACCTTAAAAGATAGACATATACTGTCGCGGACATTTTTTTAGATCATTTCAAGAGGAATAAGTCTTTCATACTATTCAGGCACTCTGTTCAGAATATGTTTTAATATTTTTTAATTGTTTTATTTACCTGTGGATGTGTAGAAATGAAATGTAACCTGTGCCAATATCTGATGTAAAAGGCACGAAATGTATAATACAGTTGCACTGGGTCATCGTAAAGGTAGCAGAAGGGGGTCGCTGAAAAGTTGAAATTATTTATTAATTCGTACGATGAATAATGAGCTATTTTTTAATTCTATTTCAGAAAAAAGTATGGAATAATTTTCTAATTCATATGCGCTTATTTAGTACTACGAATCAATAGGGTAGACGACACAACTTAATATGGCCGTTCTTATACTATAATTATCTAATTTGAGCAATTTATATCTCATGAAAGTATGTCAATATAGAAATTTCAATACAAAACGTACACATTTCTAACATTCTCATAATAAATGTAACATTTTTCTTTTACATAGAAAGTACAACCTATAAACGTACGATTCCCAAAGCGGTCTATGACAACCAGAATGAAAACGGGGGTCCAAGATAATGGATCTCAATATACACCGATAGTACCTTTCTTCTCCGACACTCGGATATATTGTTCTCCTTGACGAGCTGATCACGAATATATAGCTCATTCTGCCGTAAACCAGGATTTTTTACCCAAAACATCAGAGGCCCCTAGCGGCGATTTTTGTCGTTAACTTTTTGTAAAACATGTATATTCGTGATCGTTCTCGTCTCGTCAAGGAGAACAATACTATCGAAACTTTGGAGTCGATCGCCGCTCGCCAAACTGCCATATGTAAACTGTGAAACTTTATAAGCACTTGTGCCTAGCACGGTATTATGTCCCAGTTGTGGCATCGCAATGTGGACCCTATCGCACACACCCAAAGAGGCAAGGAAAATACCTGGGGGTTGTAGTGGGTAGGCCTCGCACTTTTGCTACGAGAGCCCCACACACGCCCACCTTCAAGTCAACGGACGGTTACGGTGCGGTTTCCTTGGAAAAAAGACTATAACTCACCGTACATGCTAAACCCGTGGAAGGGAATGATGCCGCTTGGCGGGAACACCGTGAAGCTATCCGCCGAAGTCTGGCGGCCTTTGATAGTAACGGACAGTGGATTGCCGATGCTGCCCTTCAGCTGCTGCATCACCTCGCAATCGCGTGAGAAACATAGCATCACCTGTTTGGTGATAAATTGAACAATAGTCAACCTTTATCTCTTGTCACGTCTAGCCATAGGGTTATTAGGACCAACGGCTCAGGTTGAGTTTAGTCTTTTTAGGTAGGTCTTTCGGATCGAGCTGCCTCGATTCAGGAGTCCGACGTAATCACCGTGGCACTGGTGGTGGTGGCCGATTCTCAGCCTCCTCTCCAGAGGAATCAAAAATATCTTTACCTCAACTGATGATAAGTGGCGAACTGAACTTCTCAACAACTTAAGATTCCTACATCCAAACGAAATAAGAACACGTAATTAGTATGTTGAAAAAATTGTGTGTAACATTTTAAAAGGAAACAGCAAGGTCGCTCGCTCGTAAAGTGCGATACGGACACTAGTAATTCGGACAGAAAATATCTACGAGTGTTTATTCCTTTTAATACTTTCTTGAAAAAGAAACGAAGTAAAGTTTTACCTGTTTCCCTTTTTTATATGGTCACGTGAAAATAATATCGAAGTCTGGCCATTTTTATAGGATTTTGAACATTTATGTTTCATTTACTAAAAGTTTATATATTAAATACTGAAGAATACTCTATATGACGATATAAGCCACCGATTTATAGGAAAGTGTGATTTTCCAGGAAGGAAATAGGATCTATGTTTGTATTTAAAGCCGCACGATTTCCTCTTTAAATAGTGTCCGACCGAAAAATAGGAAACGAAACTTACCTATTTACTTAAAGCTTTTATTCTTTTCTAAAATCTTAATATCTTTACACATTTATTTGCATATACATATACACAATCAATGTTAAATATAAATCTTAATATAACAATTTGTCAAAGAACGTACGATAACTCACGAATACCCGAATCACTATAAATTGAATCGCGGCTGATAGTTTCGGTTAATGAAAATGAAACTGAACTTGAAACAGAAATTGAAAATCAAACTGAACTTTAAGGTCGACACTAATTTAAGTTTTAACCCAAAATTCTTGAGTTAGTTAAATCTATTGATATTAATTTTTATTTTCATTTTTGTGGGTGAAGAAATCCAGAAAAAGGGGACTAAATAACACGTACCTGATAAAGTAAGTCTTCAAATACAAAATATTGGTCGTCGTTAGATGCTGTCAGTTGAACATCCTTGAATATCAGCTTGTCTATCATAAGGTCCACCTCCAGGACACTCTTTTTTAATTGGTTGAAGTAGCTGGTTTGCTGAAAATTTAGATATGCTAAGGATGATTTCAGCGTTACTAATTTGTCATAAAATTCGGCTAAGTGCGAGTTGTACTCACGCATCCAGGAGTCTGAGGGTTACTTTTTGACACATCAACTAAGACAAGACAACTTTACATTACTAAGTTGAAGTTATTTAAAGTTAAAAAAAAGTTTCCAGCAGACAACAAATTTATTTTGTTAAAATACCAGGGTATACTGCCATTTTCGTGGAAGTATTCTCGCGAGTTCCCATGACCTTGTCACGCCGCGATGCAGCTTTCCTCGGCGTGTCCACCCCTCATCTGATGGGGGGAGGACTCGTCGACGATCGAAGCTCTTGCGGCAAGGCGTCAGTAAGGGGCATTGTCAGGAAAATTGCCGGGCATTGCCGGGAACCACCCAGTTGCCGGATACGGGTAGGTGACGCGGAGGTCCAGGTGGGGCCCTGCATCAAGTGGCCCTTGGCCTCACCTTGGACAGCAGGTGTAGCTTCGAGGAGTATTTCGTGCGATTGGTCCCCCGAATCAAGAGGCCCAACCTCGGGGGACCGAGGGATGGTGTTCGCCGCCTGTACGCGAGCGTCGTACGATCCGTAGCCTTGTATGGGGTCCCCGTGTGGTCGCGAGACTGCACGAGGTCCTCCCGCTGCAGGGCTCTGCTCCTGAGCATGCAGCGGACAATGACTATACGGATCGTGCGAGGCTACCGTACGATCTCGTACGAGGTAGCGACGGTTCTGGGGCGGTCCACCCCTTTCGAGATCCTGGCCGACATTTACGCGGTGATATACAACGCACCGCGGCATGTTGGTCGGGGGGACGACGGGGGGAGTCCCCCGGCACCAACGCACGGAATGCACAGACGGGAGTTGCACCGTCGGGCCGAGAGGGCCTGGCGTGCGCAGCTAGAGCATGGGGGCTGCGTGCGTCAGCGCGCCGTCGGTGCGGTACTCCCGCACTTTGAAGCTTGGCTCTGCGGGAGGGCGGAAGTCACCTACCGCTTGACTCAGATACTCACAGGACATGGTTGTTTCGGTGAGTATCTGAATCGAATAGGGAGGGAGGACACGACACGATGCCACCATTGCGCATCCGACCTCGACTCGGCCCAGCACACGCTGGCGGAGTGCCCCGCTTGGGACTCCGAACGCCGAGTCTTGGTCGAAGAGATCGGGCAAGATCTGTCTCCGCCAGCGTTGATTGCGGCAATGCTGGATGAGGGAGGTTGGAGGGCTGTGGCCTCCTTCTGTGAAGCGGTGATGCTCCAGAAGGAGGCCGTTGAGCGGGGGAGATGGCCGATCCAGCTCGAAGAAGGCGGCCTCGGGCCAGATAGCCTGGCCTGAGGCGCCGCGACGGGTCGCTGGCGGGCGTCATTAGCTCGCGCCCGTGGAGGCGACCCGGGACGGACCTCGCCCCCGGATGGCCGAGGGGTAACGTCGTAGGAGATTGGAAGGGAGGAGGCGGCAAGATCACTCCTCCCCGAGAAGGGCTTCCCTAGCGCACCCAGGGGAGCAAAGGCCGGGGGTGCTCAGATGTGACACTCGATCCTGACGGCCCCCTACAACGTCTGAGGACGGCCATCGCTAAGGTTTTTAGTGGGTAGGCCTTCCCCTTCTGGGGAGGAGAGCCCCACATAACCGCTGGCTCTCCGCAGCCGCAGCAGCAATTGCATACAATTCAATGCATTTTTCCTCAGCGGACCAAAAAAAAGGCCACATAACCGCCGGCTCGCCACAGCCGGGGTATGCAATTTAATGCATTTTCCTCAGGGAAACAAAAAAAAAAGGTGGTAGACGAAGCTAGGGCCTCTAGGGAGTGTGAAGATTGTCTGCAAGTGCACTTGTCTGGCATGGAATGCGCCAGAGCAATTAATAGGCTGTTGAGGGTATTTGGACAAGGTAAGAAAGTGTAGGTCGGCCCTCACCGGCAGCTCGACGTCGGCGCCCAGCACCAGCGCCCAGAGGCGCGCGCGCAGGCTCTGCGGGCTGCCGCGCTTCAGGAACTCCTGCGCCACGGGCGCGTAGCCCAGCGCCGCCACGCGCTCGCCCAGCGCCACGCGCTCCGCCTCCAGCGACGCGACGCCCGCCACCGCGCTGGCCGCGCCGCCGCCCACGCCCAGCAGCGCCTCGCCGCGCGACCACTCCGCGTACACTTTGCGCTGCAATTTTTTTGTTTTACAAATTGGTGGCTAGAAACTTTTACTTTAAATAATTGACATTAATTTATAAATTAATGTAAAAAAAAAGTTAATACAAGCTTTTATTAAATGCGCTAAATAGTCCCGTACAGTGCGGTTCCAGAGGAATTTCCTCCCGCGTACACTTCGTTTGAGGAATGAAGGAGCTCATTGCCGAGGTCTTCTCGGAGGGCTACAGTATGGGGTTCTTCAAAAGGGGAGTAAATAGGTTTTTGAAGGGTCGGCAACGCGCGAGTGACTCCCCTGGTGTTGCAAGTGTCCATAGGCTACGGTAACCGCTTACCATGCGGGCCGTAGGCCTGTTTGCCGCCATCGTGGTATAAAAAAAAAGAACAAAATAAACTTTTACATATAAAAACTTGTCGCGAGATTTATTTACTTATAGAATATTTTTAACGACAAGATTTTATATATAAAAGTTTATTTTGTTAATTTTAGAGAATTTAATAAAAGCTTGTATATAAAAAAATATATATACTTTAATTTATTTTCCGACTAAAAAACTAAGCTTAGCAAACCCTTTCTTTTGATACCCATATTGTAGGGGTGCATTAAAAATAATTGATCCGCCATCTTGGTAATGCCGCCATGTTGGATTTAGAATGACGTCACACACATAACCATGCATTGTCATCCGACTTACACGCGCATGCAAAATTTCAGCTCAATCGGAGACCGGGAAGTGGGCTAAATTAAGATTCCAAGATTTTCTTACATGTTACAAGTGAAGCTAATATAAAAGCTTGTAATAAAAAGTGCAGACAACTTTCTACATCGGACGGAACGACATAGACTTGTCATCACATCAGCCAAGACGCTCACTGCTGGACATAGGCCTTCTCGAGGACCTTTCCGCTCCTGCGGCCGTTAGCCCTGGAGCACGACGTGCCTTGATTACTACCACGTAAGGTTGGCATTCTTCGGGCTATGTCGGTGACCTTGGTTCTGCGGGTTTCTTCATTTCTGATACGATATGCTCGTGTACGCCTAAATAAGTGATCTTCCAATCTTGGTGAAATTACAGAATTACACTATAACAACCTTTGTAGGCAAGAGACTTTAATATTTGACAAATGACAAAGGGCAAGGCAAATGTATAATTAAACATTAAAATCTAAGTACATTATTGTCGGTATTCAAGCTCGTCTGCTTGGCTACCTCCATCTTACCTTTATCTGTCACAAAATAGCAGTGTTCGCATTGCTGTGTTCCAGTGTGAACAGTAAGATAGGCAGTGAACTAACTGGATACTGCGATTTTACATCTTATGTTATATGTTGGCAACGTATACTGTCGGTTTTGGGAGTGTTGCAGATATACTGCGAATCTCACAGGAACCACATGTAGAAGGCGACTGTAATCACTATCAGTATGCTTGTTTGGCGACATATCGCGTAAAAAAAAATACAAATTTCAGCTTCGAGCCTCGATATATACGTGTAATCGTGGTCCACGTTGAACTATTATAAAACTGTTAGTTTTTCGAGTTGATTCACATGCACCTCGAAAGACCAAGAGCAATTCGTTCACAAACAAGTATGACTATAAATGTTTGACAATTTCTTTTAAGTTAATAAATATTTCTTACAATAAATTATTATTTCTTACACTCACACCAATTAGCCTAGCTCAAAGTAAGCTCTATACGGCTTCTGTTATGGGATCCAGGGTGACGGATAGACGTACATATATTATATAAATATTTTTGATAGAAATATTTAAAAACCAAGACTAAGGTACAAATGCTCGCATCTATCACACAAACATCTGCCTTCATCGGGTTTTGAACCCGGAACCTCAGAGATGGCGACACCTTGAAACCGGTGTACTATCATATAAATATCAAGTTATTGTTATTCTAGTATATTAGAAATGCACAATTCCCACACTACATACCAGTTGGTCTAATGATTTCACATTCAAAGGTAAATGTGCAAACTCCCACTTCGGTTCGTCTCTGAAAATATAATTATTGGCATATAATTTGTTGGGGAATGTGGCAATAATTATTTTGTAGAAGAATAGGAACCTAACAAACTCACTCTCTTGTATATGGCATATACCCGGATAGCGTGAGTAAAACTTCTAAAAAATCTTTCGGTGCATAAACTGGTCTGTATTTTGATAAATCTGAAAGGAAAATTATGCTTCAATATAAAGTTTTAAATTTATTATTATTTTATGGTATATTATTTTTACCGTTCGATATTGAACGATTTTTGTAATCACATACCACAATGACTTAGGCTGCTGCCGAAAGAAGCGGAAATAAGATTTTTTCGACATAACTTTCTGTTAGGAATATAGTTTCACGCGACTTCCAATGAACGTAAATCGCCGACTTTCCTAACACCTTTACTTTTAAGCATAACAACAAATTGACAACAATAAAATATATGTTTGAAACAAGTTCAGGTATACCTAAATTCTAAAACAATTGTTACAAGAATTCTTTGTGTAATATATTTCAGCCGCTAGTAATCCAA
Source organism: Scirpophaga incertulas (assembly GCA_036419045.1). Taxonomy (NCBI): domain Eukaryota; kingdom Metazoa; phylum Arthropoda; class Insecta; order Lepidoptera; family Crambidae; genus Scirpophaga; species Scirpophaga incertulas. Next base: position 27,159,111 of record CM071637.1, read on the forward strand.
TGCGTTTACTCGCCTAAATTATACGTGCTCAGCTCATTCCATTTATCGGCTAATTCCTCTTGCTCGCTTTGTGGCCGAATTTTCGCTAACGACGTTTCTAGGTCGGAACACATTGAATTTAATGATTTATGGATTCTCTTCTCCCATTGTGCACTCGCTTTAGATAACGATGTTAGTGGGTCTAATTTCTGTGAAGCATTAAGAGTGCAAACTCATTGTTAAATAGGAAAATTTACTGACTTAATTTTATCAATTTGGACACTTACGCTGTATTTGCCTTGAGTCCGTACCCAATGAAAAACAGTGTTCCTTAGTTTCGTGTCTAAACCTTTTTCCCTCATAGCTTGTTGTAGGGTTTGCTTGAAATCCTCCTTTGTTACACTTGGTGAAGAAACTAATTTCTGTACACGTTTAATAATCACGCACATTACTATATCGACATCATTATGTAATTATATTCAGATTAGCATTACAGTTACTACTACTTGCCTGAATTTCAGAATAAAAGGATTTGTATATTGAAAGGTTTTTTATTTCTTCTGCCAATTTCAATGCTGTATGATGTATCGCCTCTTCCTTTATTGATTCCATAGCGGCTAACGAAATTACTATGTATTACAATTTTGTTGCGTAAAGTATCAGACATGAGTATGTTTACTTTTATGGGAAGCAGAGAAATGTAAACTTCAGAACTGAAAGGAACGCTGTTACCTTGGTAACTTACAAACACAGTTCAATTGCTTCGGTTCTCCACATTGATTTATGTTTCTTCGGTTTATGTAAGGATTAATTAAAATTTCCTGAATATTTTATTTGTAATGTATATCAAAATAATCTAAAGTTAGATGTGCCAACAATATTTTAATAGACAATATCGAGAGAGATAATCTGTTAAATACGATATCACTGTGGAATATGAGCACTTTACCTTAAAAAAAACTTACCGTGACTGGGTAAGGCAGTATGTTGACATACCTACTACAAAATAATATATTGTGTTTTACGCGTTATCTTGACGTGCAATTTTTATTTCAGAAGCATGAAAGAAACTGCGAAAGGGAATGGTTGTTTGGACTAGATCTCTGCATTCCCACAATACTAAGAATTAGGATGTTCATTAACATCTTCAGTCAAATCTAAACACCAAAAAGGAGGTAAATCTTATTTAATGGAATGGAAAAGTGTCAAATTAATGATGTTTAAATCATTTCAATATTTTTTGATATCTAATATGTATAAATTGCAACATAAGTGTATTACGGACTTTAAACCAAATTTTCTTTGAATGTTCTATTAATATACAGAGAAAAATAATAAATTAGTGATTTGCGTGAAATAAGAATTTCAATTAAATTAATTGTTAAAACTAAAATCAAGCTTATATATCAAATATTTAATTCATAGTTGAAAGGAAATAAAATTATAGTCTATTTCCATAGATTGTCTGACAACACAAACTCAAGATTAACCTGGGCTGTATAGCGTAGCTTCATTGCCTTTTGCTAATGGAGTAAACTAACTTTTCTCAAAAAAATTGCATCAGCTGTGCTTTGTTTGCTAATATTACAGTGAAATAATTTAGAAAACAGACAGTATAAATAAATAACAATGGGAAAAATATTTTTGGATCACATTGGTGGAACTCGACTATTTTCTTGTGCTGCATGCGATGTCAATCTTACTAATCGTTCCGAGTTGATAAGTACTAGGTTTACAGGAGCTACTGGTAATTATTTACGTTTTGCGACTAACGTGGCCCTCTTTTATTTCCAGAACAGGATAATACAGCAATCCATTTGTTATTAAATCGACAAAAACATTTCGTATTAATTTCATTTAAATCCAAAGGATAAAACTGAAATCAACAAATACTCTAAATCCTTTGTTTTCTCTTGTAGGCCGTGCATTTCTTTTCCATAAAGTAGTAAACCTGATTTATTCAGAAGTGCAGGATCGCGTGATGTTGACTGGTAGACACATGGTGCGTGATGTATCTTGCAAAAATTGTGCCACCAAACTGGGATGGGTTTATGAATTTGCCACAGAAGAAAATCAAAGTATAAACAAATCTACAAATTATTATCTAAACAAAAACTATTGATGCATTATTATTGTAAACTTTCTTGTTATTAAAACCTAATATGTTAAGAATGAATATTTTTTAAGTATTTACTATAAATTTATATTTCCATAAAAATTACAGATATAAAGAGGGCCGTGTGATTCTGGAAAGAGCGCTGGTTACTGAAACAGACGGCATTGATGAAATTCAAGTGAATAATGATGATTAAAATTAGTTTGCTTTAGTGTAGTATAATTTTAGTTGAAATTTGTATGTTATTTTATATCTTTTGTTGTTTTTATGTTAATGCTTTGTTCTATATTGAGTTACGATAGCTTTATTAATAATTAATTTAGTACTTGGAAATGATATAATTTTTTACTTCCAGGCCTAGGTGTAGTGAATATAAAGTATTATAAGTATTCAACCGAACAAAATCACAAGTAATTTAAAAAGACATTCTTGGCTAACATGACTACCTATTAAATGCAGTCAATAAATATTTTTACTGTATTTGATTTTTTTTACAAATTGTATGCAAAGGTTCTTATTAAAAGAGTGATGAATGTAATACATAAGGAAATTTGAGATGTACAAGTGGGTTTTAGGAATGAAAAGGCTGTATGGACCAAATCTTTTCCTTACACAGTGGTTTGATATCAGAAAAGGTGTTGGACACAGAGATGTGTTTCTTTGCTGTGGATGATCAATCTATTCATGGATGACTGTTTAAAAGATTGGATAAATATGTCAGGGGATTGGGAAAGAATGAGTAATTATGGAGCATATAAAATGTTCAAACAATGTTGACATTTTCAGAGGAGTTTCAGAATGCATGAAAGTTGTGGAAGCTAGGGAAGTATGTATGGAGCGTAGGAAGTGGAAAACTGATCTTCTACCCCCATGAGAATGAGGTGTGAGTACATGTATGTATGTATTTTCTATATTCAATTAAGTAATAGGCAGAGTGAAGTATTGGAGTTAACTCTCGAGATTTTTCTCACCTGAACTACTGGAACCGATGCTACCCATTGTGAAATGAATATTTCATATTTTTTGTAATTTGGATAAACTGCCTGCTCAGATATGCTATTAAACTCCTATTACATGAGTGACTCCTAGAACAGAATTTTGGACCCAGCTAACCTCCCTCTGGAACGTCTACCCCATGGAAGGCCAGAATACACTGTAACATTCTCCTTAAGTCTGCTAGATAATTTTGATCGTTTTTGCAGCAGGTTCAACAATCTGTCTCTGGAATTCTGCATATAAAATAATGCAGTCACCTGAAAGTTCCTGATAACCCTTAAAAGAATCTGGCCAATCTTCCTTTAATTTTATGCATGTTTCTAATCACATGCATAACAAAAAGGCAGCTTCGTGGAAGTGATTGATTTAATCATGTATACCCATAATAGTCATATTTAAAGATCCAAGGTAAGAAACATTTGCAGTTGAATGGCATTACAGATAAAAGGCAAATATTTAAATAGGTATCACATTTTATTCATTATTAGATAATAATAACACAACATATATCTTTAGCATGTAACACAACTGTATCTCTATTTACTCTTCATGCAATTCTAAAGCTCAGCTTTACATATTGGAATAAAGTAAAAAATTAAAATGCCAACAATATAAAACATTTCAGGACGTTCAAACAGTGATTACTTAAGGTACTTATTTCTAAAGCACTTATTGCCATTTTATTAAAAAGTGTAATTATAAGAGAAATACCCTAATATTATACATATTTACAATGTATAATGTAAAAAATGATTTTATTATAATTTCTTATAAGACAGTTACACTAGCCTACTTTTATCGATATTTTGGATGGTCTTATTGTTGGTCTGTGTTTCTTTCGTCTTGTAAGTGAAATGAAATCATTACGAAATAGTTATTTATTAGCATAAGAAAAGCTCCAGGTGTATCTATTATTTGTAACGCACAAAGCTATTCTTATTTAAAATGTACAACCCCATTAACATGAATAGCATTAGCATATTTAAAAGCTTCAAATAAAACTGAACCGTAGTCTTGTAGAGAAAATATTGAGTTAAACTTATTAAATAAATTTGTTAATTTGAATAGATTCAGTGATAAGCATTGAATTTTACAAAACAGCCAGTACTTATGTTACAGATTTAATATATATATAATATACGGCTCGAAGGACCATATGCATTATGCGTAGACTTAATAACAAATTTGTTTAATGGTGATTGGTTAGCATTTTAGGTTTGATAATTATACTATATTATAATATTAAGTGTAGACTTATACTGCAATGTTGTATAAAGATTTCAGTTAATTTTCATTTTTTCGTTTTCCGAAACTGAGATCAGTGCTCTCTGGATGAGGTCCACATACTAGATATCATTATTTTGGTATATTTGATGAATAATTTTCAGGCAGTTAATGTACGTTAATATGGAAGCGACCGTGATGAGACGTTAGGCCGTAATTGCGAAAGATTTTTCCAATCACATAACATCGAAAAGAAAACAAAAAAAAAACGCCAGTTTCCTATTAACCAATTTGAACTCAAGGAACATTATTGTCAATGACTACTTCATAGTCTACCAAGCGAAATTTACACTAGAATATCAAAGGCTAGTGGAAACAAACACGGTCACACAAAACCTCATTTACATAGACAATTTCAATCGTACAGTATGCCGCCAACTAGTTATATATCTATTCTTTATTACTGAGGTATCATTGTTCCCAGAGTAAATGTTATTGGTCACGCAATTTTAGATAATATGGAATAAAAGGTAACCATTAGTTATTTGGTGACTTAATACAGTTCAATGTTACTCACTGCTTGAACTGCCCTGCATTAAAAACTTACATTTACGGAAATCTGGAACATTATTAAGTAAACAAACTGTGCAAAGCAATAGTGTACGATTTTAGGATATTAGTACGATAAATGTGATATCATCGTTCGTAAAAGAAATAACACCCACATTATAAAATGTGTCCTCGAAATTGGTATTCTACGATGACACTCGAAGAACCTCTAGCCATGTAAATACCGTCCGTATATATTATAGACAACTCATCGCGGGTCGCCGGCGGGCGCGAGGAAGTCGCGACCGCTACGCGATTGGGATGGACCACGCCCCTTTCCGTGGCCGGGGGGTCGTCGGTGAAGGGACCGGGGGAGATTTGGAGCTTCCCCCGAGGAGGGCTCCCCTCTAGAGAGGGGAGCGGAGGCTGGGGGTTCCTGGAAGTGGGCCTTTGTGTTCCCGGGGGCCCCTACATGCCGAGGAAGGCCATCCCTGAGGTTTTAGTGGGTAGGCCTCCCCTTCTGGGGAGGAAGCCCCACATAACCCGGCTCGCCACAGCCGGGGTATGCAATTTAATGCATTTTCCTCAGGGGAACAAAAAAAAAAAAAAAAAAAAAAAAAAAAAAAAAAAAAAAAAAAAAAAAAAAAAAAAAAGACAACTCATAGATAACAGCGAAACTTAGAGAAGTACTCGACCATATTGCATTGCTATATAGTTGCTGTTGTTAGGGTATATATAGAACAGAGGTTCCCAAAATTTTGAGTCGTAGACCTTTTGCCATGTTTTTCGGTTTTGGGTAGACCCCCTACTTACCTGATATTGAATGCCTAAATCTTACAAAATTTTATAATCATTTTTTCTTCATAGGTACTTTTATAAATAATGTCAAGCATTTATATTAGAAGACAGTATACAGGGTGTCCCAAAAACGACACGTCACAGTGACACTGGGGTTAGGCCAGCACAAGAGGCATCGAATAAGCCTAACATGACCTCAGTAAAAGTTGCTCGGTTTTCAAGATATTGTCAATTTAAACTTTTTCAAAATTTTCACGTTTTTTAACGTGTTCAGTGCTAGCATTACGTTAGATAGCCCTCAGGTTTCGATTTTTCTTTTGTACTCTTGTTGCGAATAGTTGCTTAAGATGATAGAAGTGTTATTTCGTTGATAACTAATGTAAAATGTGGAAAAATACTGGATTGAACTTGAAAAAATTGAACAACGAAAAATTACTTTCAACTTTGATCACTTGCCGTGAAAAAAAATTCAAAGAAACTAAATGAGTAAATAACGTTAAAAAACTTGCATGTCTTATGCTTATTCCAAAATGGTATAACACATGTGTCTTATTGGTTTAATAAGTTTACAGTAAATGCTCGAACTGTCTCCCTTGAACTCTAATACATAAGTGACATCGCCTAATAAAATTAAGCCTAATAAACATGTTAAGAAACTTGAAAATTTAGAAAAAGTTTAAATTGGAAATATCTTGAAAACCGAGCAACTTTTACTGAGGTCATGTTAGGCTTGTTCGATGCCTCTTGTGCTGGCCTAACTCCAGTGTCACTGTGACGTGTCGTTTTTGGGACACCCTGTATAACAAGCAAATAAGTATTATCAGTGTATGTTGAGATCCATTATCGTCGACCCCGTTTTCATTTCATCGACCCCCAAATTTTTGTTTCGCTGACCTAGACCCCTTGCAGGTTGTCATAGACCCCTAGGGGTCGATAGCAATCATTTTGGGAATCACGGATCTAGAATTATCGAATCTCGAAACCAATTTCCAGTTATATGAATTTAATGGCCGTAAAGCTTCCAAGGTATATCGAGTCGTACGATTAGTTGCTTTCTACACTCGAGACGAGAGAACTGTCAAAATTTAAATTACAGTGTGAAGGAATGATATATGGATTGCCTCGATAAGGTTGTATATTTTTTATTGTACTCATAACAATGCGCTACATGTACTGGGGGTTGACCTCGGGACAGTTATTGCAGATCGTAATAGTGTATTGTAATTGAAAATCTTAACCGTACCAGCCAACTCCAACGAGAGAAATTTTGCTTAAAAAAAATATCAAATTTTTTAACGAGGTTGGATCAAATGGATATAATTTCGAGGAAACAGTTTACAATAAGGGTAGAAATCCAGTCCAGCGTAAATAAAAACATACGTTATCATGTCTAGCAAATTCATACCAAAATATCTGCCTTGAACCATGATATGATGCACTTAAAAGAAATAAAGCAATGAATATCCTAAACACTTCAAGTCTCAGCAAGCTCGGATTATTGGTAATCAAATTACATATTATCAATAATGTGTATTATAATGTGTACTAGACATGCACAGACGTAAAGAAAGTGGTAAGGTCAAGTGTCACTATGCCCGGTACACAATACAAAATAAAAGATTGTTTAAAATTTGATTACACTTATAACATTATCGTTAATATGTTTGAAGCAACTGACGATGAAGCTAAGAATTTTTCTTGATTAAAAAATGTTTCTATGCATTTGTGCATATTATGTAATATTGACATGATATAAACAACACATAGGTACTTGAAAAAGATTCCTACCATGAAACCAGTATTTTTGACAAGTCTAGTATGGATTCATAGAATTATTTGCACTTACTTTAAAACTAGATGGATACAATGAGGATATAGTGCTTAATAAATAATAATTGTTACATCAGCTTGGTTTTATAAATGTGATATTATGATATTATATATAAAATTAAAAGTGCAGGCTCAATAATGAGGTTTGCACCTAAGAAGGTGTTTCACAAGCATTTACTATAAAATAAGTAAAAATATTAGCATAGTTCGCCCAGAATTCGTTGTTATTAAAGAATATAACAAATGATCGAAGATATTACCCAATTAAATTGGAAATAATTTAAACTCTCTCTTCATGGAAGATGTGCATTTCATAACATCACAGCATTCTAATCAAGGTACAATACTAACGCCAAGCAAGTAAACTGCATTTTTATAACATTCAAATGACTTATGTATATAAACTAAAATATATCGCACCCATAGCCCTTCATGTGGCATTTGCCATAAACACATTTCACATAATAAGCACCTCAAATGGTTATTTTATTTCATGAATAAAAAAAAAACAATACTTCATTGTCTAATAAGATGAGAATGATGGATTTATTTAAATTAAATTATGAATAATTAAAGAGGTTAAAAACATTTGAGTAAATATATAGCAGCATTGTATTCAAGTATTTTTAAAATGCTTAAATACCTACATTACGTAACCAAATATTGTCACTTAATTTTGAACATTTATTTTCCTCCATCAAACTCTGATTGCATATTATACAAACAGGATAAAAACAGTAAATATAGAACAGAATTTACTGTAAACTCTAACATAATAATATAAACACAAAGATTTGAATTACATTCTCCGATACATTGTGAAGGCGATTTATCTTCTGACAGAGAATATAACACTGCAGTTACAAATTTAGTGTTTCCAACTGACCAATGCGCACTAATGATTTCACATATGATATCCAGTAAAACACATCATCATCTAATAATGAATTCGAGATCATGTTGAAGCCAATCGCCTGACCTCAAAATAGTACGAATTTAAAGCATAATTTGAAACATCATCAGGTCTCTATGTTGTTAATAAATCATTTATAAACATAATAATTTTAAAATATTAAACATTAGTTCCTTTTAACAATATATCTATTTTTAACAACATACATATCTTTTATTAGTCCATATTTATAAAATTATGTCTTACTCATATTAAAACATTTTTTTTTAATATAATTATATTATTATTGTTAAGTCACTGACTATATAATAAATAATCCTAATTAGTGCCTCGTTAATGATTACAATCTATCATTTCATAACATATACACAATATACATACAGCCATAAACATATTTCATACAAGTTTAACTTTGTATTTAAATGATATCTTGTTTTGACAATGTATTTGCACTTCAAATTATTTACCACTTTATAAGAAAATTTTGTAAAAGAAAAAAAAAACGAATCATAAAACTATTACAACTTATTAAAACAAAGATTCTTTCAGCACTTTTGTCTCAACGCTTAATATATCTTATCTAAATTAGTACCTTGAATCATCATACATACAACTAAGTAGAAACACCACCCATTATATATATTTCAACATTATTTTTGTCTTTTCAAGTGTCACTATCACCAAAAAGTCACTGTATATAAACTATTGATTCAAACGTTTTACAAAGTGTCCATTAGATAAAGCTTTTGATAAAAGGTTCTTAAACCTTTTAGCACGACTCATAAAAAAGGGGCAGGTTGAGTTCGAACTCGTGGAGAATCTTGGTTTCTCGCTGGGACCAAACCAATCCGTTGTTTAACTGTTTCTATAAACTCAAGAACAGCCATATAGATAAATTTGTATTGAGCTTCATTTTGCACCATGCCCGACCTCTGGTCTCGGACCATTTGCACAGTGCGGTGTATGTCGATTTCACAATCGAAGCCCTCCTTGCGGATCTGGTCCAGGATCATGTCGATGACGATGAAGGTGCCCGTGCGGCCGATGCCGGCGGAGCAGTGCACGCACACCACGGCCTGCGCCGGCGCCGGCGGCTCCGCGCTCGTCATGATCTGCTGCAGCCGGAAGTTCACGTCCAGCAGGATGTTCAGCACGCGGCCCGGCTCGGCCGGCACGCCGTGGTCGGGCCACGCCGTGAAATGGAAATGGTAAATTGTTCTCTTAGTACTACTCTCGTCTTTCTTCACTACTTGGAACCGACGCAAGGTGTAATCCTGAGTGGAAGACTCCGATTCGTTAGTGATAGAATATTTTTTCAGGACCTCAGTTTTGTTCAATTCGGGCCAGTATCTTTCGCACTTGACTTTACCGCGCTCTATCTCTTTGGTAGTCATGATGATGATTCGAACATCCTCCTGCCAAATCATGGACCAAAACTGGTACACGGTAGTGGACAGACAGCCTTGCGTGGCGATATATATTTTGTTGTAAACATTTTCAGCCACGACAGGCTCTGTTTCAATTACCGATTTGGGGACTGTCGCCGTATTGATGTAGTTTGTGTTAGACTGAAGGACACTGGTCTCATATGTGGGTGAATGTTTATTATGGATACCGTTGCCGAGTACCTCACTACCTTCCCCTATCAGCTCTTCTGTTACGATGACCGCTGTGTGGCTTGGCGATAATTTGTCTTTGCCCCTGGTCGGAGTACCGTTGCGTGCTTGGGAAGACCCATTTTCATTGCTTCCATTACTATCATTATCGAAATTGTAATCGGCCATATCACAGCGGATGTAGTTCGCATTAATGTAATCGGAACCAGGGGGAGCATCGGGAGGGATGTCTCGTAAAACAACGCGTGTATGGTCAAATGGTATAATATTTTTGTATCTATTTTTCCGAATATTTTCCGGTTTCGATCCCTCCATTCTATCGAACAACTGTAAATTTTCCATCATTTGCAAAGTTTCAAACTCCTCCCAGAATCCTTGCTTGTAAGCCATACTTTCAATGGGGCCTTCGTTTTCTTTTTGCAGTTGTTTGACACGTGTGTGGAAATGCCGTACCTGGATTCGAGTCGCGTTAAATGGCTGGATAAGTCTCAGCACATCGCCTGTGGTTTCGACCATAGGGTAATTTCTATAATGATCAATTAGACTTACAAGACTAGGAAACTGCTGGCCGCCGCCGATGTCATACTTATTGTCTTTCCTGCGTATAATAACATGCGTAACACGATCACGCGTCCTGACGGAAAGTACAAAATCACCAGGCTGTCTTTGGGACTCACGAACAAGAAACGAGCCGTTTTTTCCACTGTCCAGCATCATCTTTTCAGCATCTTTAGCTGTAAGTTGTCCATGATACCAGCGCTCCGTCGTGGGATCGGCACAATTAAGGGGAGTTTTTAATCTTATAATATTCCCATTTTTTTCACGTAACTGGCCTTGATTGTCCATATAAAACTGAACAAGCTCGGAAAGAGTTGCAAATTTTTCACCACCATAAAGATCTAGGAATTCACCATTATTCTGTATTTTGATGTGCGTTACTTCATTGCCACGTCTTACGGACAGGGTGAAGTCCCCCTTATTGCTCATGCTGGGCCGCGCCAGGAAGCAACCATCTCGGCCGCACTCCATCAACAGCTTTTCAGCGTCCACTCCATTCAACGAGGGGTGGAACCATCTTCTAGTAATCATTTTATTACTCTAACAAAAAGCACCACAATATATTATATTAAACAGTACCTTGTATATTTGATTGTATTCACTTCCGCTTAGATCCTGAAGACAAGTGCATCCTCTTAAGATACCTGAAAGAACATAAAAAGCCAAGTTAATTTTGGTGGTCACAAATGTATATCAAAACTGCAGATATTTCAAAATACTGTTAGAGTTTACGATTGTTGGTGGCGCTGGCATTTCAGAAATTAGTAGTTCTTGGTGTACCAACATGAATGGTGGTAATAATATAATCGTAAGTATATTATTACGGCCCATAATCACACAAAGTATTCGGATCATTGGTGTTCACATCCTTAGTGACAGCCAATTCTAAAGTCACTAAGATACCAAGGTTAAGTTAAAAACTAAGTTAACAGAGTCAAACAGTACTGAAAAAGACTGTGGTTATAATTTCAGTCAAATATAGATGTGGTTGCTGTATGATACACAGTAAATCTGCCACCAAACACCCATTACATTACACACCAGAACACAACAATTCGAACACTGCTATACAATGCTATTCAGATGTATATGAGCTGTGATGAAACATGTATTTATTGTTATAATAGAGGTTCCAAGTACTGCAAAATCATTTTATAGATGTTTTAATAAGATGGACCTAGGTGCTCATCTAAGATTGACAACAAAATACTTACTATGTATTGTACATTACAAGATGTAATGGTACCTAATAGATGGTATTCTTTGTGCTCGGATGTTGGGCTTTCGATATATAGTGGTTAGTAGAGCGGTTACATGGTGTCAGATTTCATGCTAGTAATTGCATCCACACCACAGGGTAAAATCCTAGTGTGGGAGAATTAACCACCGGCTCTCCGCAGCCGGGGTATGCAATTCATGCAATTTCCTCAGCGGATCAAAAAAAAAAGATAGGTTCAAGGAATCATTTCATTTTTTGTCATTGCTAGTGTAATTATGAATGGAATTTTATCAACTTATATATTATAATTTCTTACACACATTAATCCCATTGTAGCAATTTTAATTCTTATATTTGTCAAGGTTTTGACTGCAGAAAAGTCTTTACCACCTATGGCTTCTTTAAATTAAAGAAGCAAGGGCGAAGTTAACAAATTGAAAGAAATTATCGAATCAAAAAGGGTGACAAAAAAGAACTGTCAAATTCAAAATCTATGTCAATATAACTAATTTTCTGTAAAATTTTCGAGAAAGTTATTTGTAATCATGTGTTAGGTCAGTTAACAACTTACAGGCTGAATGAAAATTTGTTCAGTTTCACCAAAGGTCTATTCTTGATTCCGGAATGACTCTTATCAAACATTTCTGCACTAGAAAGGGCAAGCGAGAGGTAGTCAGTGTTTTGCATAAATTCTGTATGCATATGACTATAAACATATCACACATATGAAAAGTTAATAACTTAGACATGCTTACTTGGATTTAGATTTATAAAATCGTATTCAGCTTTATAAAATCGTATTTACCAAACAGACTACAGAATATGATAATTAATAGGTCCGAATCAGCTAACTTACCTATGACGGTGAGCGTACATCAAAGATCAAAAGAGTCCTCAAATGTTTTTAATGTCAAAAATGACCTTTCTTCTTACTTTCAGGCTCCTGTCAGACAGTAATATTTTCAGATGATATTTCCTTTCTTTACAATATTATGACAGTATGAATAATGCTGTTTTTAGTTCTGTCTTGATTTACAATTAAAAATATAATTTGTTTATGAATTCTAAGAAAATGAAATGTATCAAATTAACTTAGTTCACAAGGCAAGTTGATGCTCATTTAAAAATGAATGGTAATGTTACTGACTTAGAAAGCATAAAATTCTTAGGCAATATGTTAGATGTAGGCTATAATGGGACCCTAATATAGTAATGGCAAATTAACTTTGTTAGATTAGGATTTTAAATAATGATGAAAGGTAAGAATGATTTGTTACAGAAAGATACTTTCAGTGTCATGAAAACAGTAGAGTTATGTTTATGAACGTGACAATTATAGTAATACCTATTAGTGTTACTTAGAAATTGTTATTGAGAATCAGTGGCTAATAAAGATTTCCTCTTACTCAAAAGAGTCATTTGTACCATGTATTGTGGGTATTTATAGTATTATAGTTGCTGGCTCACTAACAGAATTATTAAAAAAATTAATATTTTAATTTCAGTTAGTAAGACAATTTAGTTTTTGTATATATAAACTATCACACATTCAATAAAAAAAGGTAATATACATAATCTGAATCTGTACAGGCTTCAGATAACTAACTGCCCTTTCTTGGAGAAATGTGTACTTTCTTTTTTATAAAGCTTCTATGAAATGTTATTGAGTTACCTTTGTATAAATTCAAAGACCATATATCAAAAAGATACTCATGAGTAAAAACTGTAGACGATTATCTAAATGATCACACTAAATGGAACTTGGGACAATTTTAATTGAGCCATGTCTGGTAACAACATAATTTATTTATAATGCTGTATGAATGTCTAAAATTATGTATTATAACAATAATGTAAGTAAAGATTAAAAAGGATCAATTATTATCTCATAATTGAATTTCACAGATTCTAGTCTGTTCTTCTCATGAAAGTTTGTGTTGTGTTATTCAATGTGGATTATCGATAAAGACTATAAGCGATGTGCAGATACTAAACATTACATATGTATTTAATGCTACATGAAAACTTTCCAAACACTATGCCCCAATTGCACGAGACTAAGGAAGACTAGTAAATATATTTTTCAATTACAATGAAAAGTTTCACTAGTACTAGTGAGTTCGTAGTAAAAGTTTATTTTGAACATTCAATAGAGAATTATATGTAATTGAGCAAATAATAACCAACTAACTGAAGGTAAAGCCAGCTAAAGAAAAAAACATATTGTTTAATGATTATTAAACATTAAATATAATGATAATTATATATAAGTGTTATAATTTTCTTATATAACTAAGGTTATTGATAGTTATGAGAAATAAATGGTAATTTTATATTTGTAATGAAAAATATTTATCAGTTCTATAGTTTTTGGTGGTTTGTGTTTGCTGCACAGATATTATAGTAAGTATACATATGAGATAAAATGTGTTGATGAATGACAAGTGACATGACATAAAAGAGATTAAGATTTAGACCTTTCTAATTGTTAGTTACATGAACAGATCCCAGTTTACATCACTAAAAATTACTTGAGTATACCATTTATATCATGTTATTAGATTTAACATATATAGATTAATTTTAAAGCATTGGTTCAAGAGCAAATCATTTCTTAAAATTCAAACAAGGATATACAGTTAGTGTATTATTGTGGACCTAATTCTTTTCAGATATGTAATTATGACAAAAATGAATACAGCTTGTAATAATCCCAATTTATGATTTTAAATCCCACTATATGAAAACAAAACTTCTTGTTTTGTTTTCATCATCAAATTAAATCTAATTATTATAATATTTATTAAACATATTTAATACAGCAAGTAAATGTAAATAACTTCTTAGTTATTATTGCATATGTAGTAATTGTGATTTTTTGCAAACTGTTTAACAGAGAAGACAGCTACACATATTTATTAGTGATAATTTAGTATGTCATAGTATAAAATGTATGTATCTATTGTACACAAATAGAATAATGGTAACAAATCAATGAAATATGCTATATTGAAAATTGATCGAAGATATTTTTCAAAACATATATTTACATACAGTAGTTAAAGTTTATGTGGGTATTACACATAATCATATATTATATAGATATGCGATAACACAAAGACTGAATTATAAGTTTTTAGTACAAGTTATAACTAGCTGTGGTTTAAAGTGCTTAAACTTACCTATAAAAGCACCTTTACTTCAAACAGATTCCTTTTCTGTTCAATAGAATAGGAAATAAATGTTGTGAAGTGCTGTTGCTATGCTGACTTTAGATTTTTTATACACAGATTTCAAGGGCGTATTCAAAAGTATAAACTTTTCTTTTATAATTATTAATGTAAAATGATAAGAAGTTAAGAATATTGGAATATATTAATATAAAATAAAAATAAACTGAAATAATTAAATAATATTTTCTAAAGCTGTAAAAATAAGCCCGTTCATGAATGCCTGCGGAAATGTCACCCATAGATTAAACGAATTCGTTCATTCGCAATGTGCACGTCACAGATTAAATATTATTGCATTACGTAAAGTAATACAGGTTCATATAGGTTAAGTCTACGCGTAGCAATGATTTTACACTTACATTATATCAATAAACTAAGTTGAGTTAGTTAATATTAAATCAAGCATTTTGTAACTAATTGAGATGGTATTCGAGTACTTGAGTTACCTGAAGAACACCATGTAATGAATGATAACTTAACATATTTCATAATAATCATCCTGCCCTCATCCCTTAGGTGGTAAGGTTGGGGCAACACATCTTTTTTCTTCTCTATCATACGTTATCTTAACATTTTCATGCGTACCACGTTGCAGACCGCAGTAGTGCGTAGACTATTTTATACTTTAACTATGTGCGCAGCGTGGCCATGTTGTGATATACTATAATATAATAAAAAGATATTTCGTACATTTATGAATTTTAGAAGTATTCTCGTTATCCATTATCTGACTCGTTCAAACTATCACCACCAAATGGATATATGCACCATCAACAAAAAATAGTATATCTGGATGTTTCGCACTCGGTCGCATAGATTTACGATCATATGTCAAAAGTTTATATTGATTTTAAATGCGCTCCGCTGCATTTCCAGCGGTGTGCGCTGGGCTTAAGATAAGACTGTCTGAAATCGGGTCACCGCAGCATTGTTAATACAAAGAAAAAAGTATATTAAAAATATAAGGAAAAAAGAACTATATTATTTTATAATGAAATCAATTTTATTATTAGTTTAGGTATGATATTATTTTTGCGATTTATTGCTAAAATAATTGGTAAAAGCTTTTCTAACAGCTAACCGCTTGGAATGGGACGGGCACTCTCCATGACAGCTTACATCTTTTTCTCCAGTATCCACAAAGCCTTGTCGCCTAAAAACTTTACCTAAAGATTGCCATTTCTTTTCAGGACTTACATTTTTGTCTTCTTTAATTATATCGCTTCTAGTTGGTCGTTCTCCCTGCAAAATCAGACTTTCTTAAATCAAGTTTTATGAATATGCAACTCTTAATTTGATTAACATTAATTTATGTTGTAGAAATATTACATCGTTGGACTTTGTTGAACGAATTTGATGGCGGAAAAAGTTTGTTATAGATTTCTTCCAAGTTTTAGGGTTTTTGTACGAAAATAGTTCAAAGTTCTTCTGCGTATTTGGAGTTGAAAATTTGTCAGTTCGCTGTTCATCAAATTTTTCTTCTTTTACTAAAATTTCGCTTCTATTATCTCCTTCGGGGCACACTTCCATTTTAAATAATTAACACTATCTTTAAGGTTTTCGATATTAAAAAAATATTTTGATTGATCCGAACTGAAGAGT
Source organism: Scirpophaga incertulas (assembly GCA_036419045.1). Classification (NCBI taxonomy): domain Eukaryota; kingdom Metazoa; phylum Arthropoda; class Insecta; order Lepidoptera; family Crambidae; genus Scirpophaga; species Scirpophaga incertulas. The sequence goes on from CM071637.1 coordinate 27,175,744, forward strand.
TTGACAATTAATTCTGTTTTTGAACCTATTTAATATCCTTGCCAGTATTGCTTTATCAACACAGAGTATGTTAATGATTTATGAGAGATATTTTGTCAAATTCATTTTCATTCAGCAATAAATGGATTACAACAGTTATCCTAAAGTTTTTTTTTTTAAAGTCAGTTCAAGATTATGAGTTCAGATTGGAAGAGTTGAGCTAGCAAAACAACTATATGTGGGAGTATAGTAGGAATAAATTATCTGAATATTTTATAAATAATAATATGTCTTTAGATTAGATATTACTACCCTAAGCAAAATATGTGTAATTATTTATATTTTAGTTAAAATGTTGCTTTACACGTACATAGTTCGCTTACACGTACATATATGAAAAAAATATTTAAAATGTTAGTTAGGTTTTTCTAAGATTGATTTAAATATAAAAACTTTTATATTTAAATCAATCTTAAAAAACAACCATCTTATAATATTCATTAACAAAACAAATTCTGATAAGCAAACCTATATGACATGTAATGAATGTTGTCAGGTCATTATTACAGTTCATATAGAGTGCTACGAGTTTACTTAAATTAAATTGGGATGATTGCTCCTTAGCCAACCATACTGGTTCACTACGGTTATTAGTTTTGCTCGACTTTACATACTGTTCAGTTTCATCGCTGGTTTATGATAATAGTTTATGTTTTAGAGCTTTAACGAAAATATAAATTATAATTAAATGTGAAGGTCAGAGAAAAAAATATACTGAAATAAACAAATATAGTTCCATAATTATTTTCATAGTTACTAAATGAAATTATATTAACTGAACTAATTTATTATTTAAAATTTACTTTAACTAATGCAAATTTTTCCGAGTGACAGATTAACATGTATTATAAGTCTATTTATAGATAGTTTGAAATTAATTTCAAGTTCACACCACAGACCGTTCACACCCACAACCAATAATCCTGTGACGTGTTTCAGTTCTTTTCACGAATAACAAGTGTTGCCACAATAAAATTATTTAATTTCGTCGTGTTTATTCTACCTAGTCATATTAATAAAGTTTAGTTAAGCCTGACTTAATTAATTAACGTTTTTTTATCTTATTTTTTTAATTTATGATATTTATTGAAAGATGGAATGAGACAACAATAGGATTAAAAAATCTTTATTAATACGGACTCTTTTGTTACAGAATACAACATTTAGTGTTTTTTTTTCATGTTATAAGGTAGCACTTGGCTTCAACTCACTGACGATAAGTGACGATAAATCCAAAGGAGGAAAATATCTTCAATCTGATTTTTTTCAATAACAGAGAGAACGACTGGTTGTCTTCTAATTGTCAGAATAAAAAATAATATTAAAATTTTGATTTGAGCGATATTTAAAAAAATATTATATACCTCAAACTAAGTTTTGAGATTATGTTTGTAGTAACTAAATTCGATTTTAACAGCCCTAAACAATATTGCATAGAAAGAACCGATATTGCTGTTGCTCTTTTAATTTTGATTAATAATGACATATTAAGGGAAATTTTTAGTTTGACAGTAAGTCACGCAAAAAAAGATCACGTCATTATAGACTAAAAACATAAATACTTACATCCTTGTTATGCCCATAATTTATGATTGCAAGTTTATTCGTGGGAGGCCTGCAATTTCACAGAATAATATTAATATTTTTTATAAAATTCCATAGATTATATTATTAGTACAGTGAGCACGTCAAAGTATACAGACGAACTATGAAACCAAGGTCACCATGTATTGTTAATATTTGTTTCAATTATGCATGTTTTTACCTTGTTCATTACAAATAAATTGATGTACAAATAAATATGACATTTTTAAAAATATTTGGATATAAGTAATGATTGTTTAATTAAGCTCAATATATTTTTGACATTCATTGGAACGCAAACGCCATCTGTAGTTTAATATTCAACAATAATTATTTAATTGACTCTCGAAAAATTCCCCATTATTCACCATTGCTGTATTAAAAATCAGTAAAGTACGTTAATAACTAAATTAATGCAATAATGTATGTCGTAATCTTATTTTATGGAATAGCTATAAGAATGGAAATGACGTCCTTATTTATTTCACTTGTTTTGTTAAACTATGTATTTTATTTCTACAAATGTTATTTATTTATGGTGTAAAAAAATACAAAAAAATACAAAACAAGGGTTTCATAGTGAGGATCCCTTTATATAAATAAATAAAGAAAACATATTTTGGTCTGATGGCGGGAACCGCGAACTTCGACAATTAATTAATTGTGGACGGGCTTCCTGACTAAAATAAAGAAAAATGACTGCAACAGCAACACCCTCCATGGTAATTACAACAAATATTAAATTACAACTATATAAAAAAAAAACCTTATGCAACTGTACATTTTTAATAGACTACGCCATTATTGAGAATTTAAAGAATACAAAAAGATACCTGTCATTTAAAACATATTCATTTTGTTAAGCAAATAACTTTTAGTTAACTATTGCTATATTTTGTCAAAGTATTAAATAAGCTAAGTAGAAATATATAATTTACAATTTTGCATGATCTGGTGGGAAAAAAAATATTTTTGTCCGTTCACAGAAAAATTTAGAATAGGTGTTCACTAAGTGTATATCCGTTGGGCGAAGTGTATTGCTTTATGAAGTAGCATATTACGATACACGGCCCGTATTATGTAATCGTAATATGCAAATAAACGACATTGAATTTTTATTTGTTAATAAAATCATGTGCATTCATATATAACTAGGTGTGCTCGCGTGGAAACGTTTCACTCCCTAAGAGGTAGAATTTTGAAAAATCGTTCCTTAGGCCACCCCTACGTTACCTTACCCACGTTCTGAGTTTCACTGTTCCGCAAAGAGCTGAAAGTACCTCGCGGATCTACCCCTATATTGAATCTTAACTAAAAATGTTAATCGAAGTTAAGTGATGTCAAGGACAATTTTGTTTATTATTAAATACTTTTGATTAATTAATAATGTATTCATTTAGGTTTAATATCGTCTAGAAAAACAATTCATCACATATTGCTTTAATTTTGAACTCATTTGATTAGAATAAAAAAGATTATAGCGAGTTAATCTTAAACATTTTTGACATTTTTTTTGTAGCGACGACGATATATCGTGTGCTCGGATTTAAGAGTACGGAGTAGTTGGTGCTTCATGTAGTGGAGTATCCCCATTATCCCCATGTCTTTCGCGACTTTTATTAGTTTTATAAAGATTTATATTTTTCAGTTTTTGAAGATTTTCTACCTAGTAAATTAAATAAATTTGAAAAGAAAAGTATCTTAAGATTTTATTTTTAACTATATCTTCATGAGTTGTGATTTTATACATAAAATAATACGGTTCGTAACTTGGATAAAAGTTATGAAAATATGTATTGGTGATAATTACGTTCGATGAAAAACAATTATTTGATAAATGTTTAATTTAAAAAGCGACGTAACTCACTTTATGGTACCTCAAGTAGGTCTCTAATGCCTATATATTCTCGACTTTTATAATCATTAAATAAGTAGAAAACACAAATTACATCTGATATGTTTTTTCACAATATAATATGTTTTCGGCACAGATTCAAATTTATTAATTTAATTTAAGATATTTTTATTTATAGGAAATAACAGAATGGACAAAATTGTTTCCAAAGCAGATTACGACAAACTATACGAGTTCTGTGACTTTCATGAAGCAGTTGACTGTGGTAGCCATCAGTACCATCTCCTACCTGAGGAACACTTTTGATGAAGAGAGCTACATTACGGAAAACTTCGGTGGGGTTAAGCTAAAGATTTTGAAGACAAAATGTCGCGATGACCTTGCGCAGTTCCTGAGCACTGCTCTTACGCAAGCTTTCGAAGCGTTTGATAAGAAATATGTAAGTTGCTGTTAGTTAAAGTAGACAGACAACAGTAGATTGTACGTCGAGATTTCTCGCTGATTTTCATTTCAATTGCGAGCAAATAGTTATCTGTATAAATCGCAAATCCTTTACTAAAAAGTTAACTTGAAATAATATGATTCCATAGATTTAACGCATACACCTGACGGGGCCATAACCCATCTCACGGGCTGTTAGTGCATCCTGCCCACTATCAAAGGCCCCTTAGAATTATTTCTAAGCAAGAAATGTCCTAACGACCCAACACAACCACAGTGTTGAACAGATCCAAGCGTTACCTACTTCACGCCTGGTCAACGGCTTGTAGGTACTTTACAAAGCGCAGGTTCGAGTACTGCTCGCATCTCTGGACAGGCGCTCCCAAATACCAGCTCGACCCACTTGACTCTTTTCAGAGACGGGCTGTGCGAATCGTTGATGATCCCAACCTCACGGATAAATTAGAGTCACTGTAGTAACGGAGGGATTTTGTAGCCCTTTGTGTGTTCTATCGGCTCTTCAACGGGGAGTGCTCCGAGGAACTGTTTGACTTGGTACCAGCGGCACCATTCTATCACCGTACCACTCGACGCCGCAATAGACTTCCCCTTTCTACATGGATCCATTCCCATCTAGTACGGTGCGTTTCCAGCGATCATTTCTTCCACGGACATGTCAGCTGTGGAATGATCTTCCTGTTGCGGTGTTTCCCCTGCGCTATGACATGTCCCTCTTCAAACGAGGCTTAAAGAGAGTAATCTCATCACGGTAGGCATTGGCTTAGTTGAGTCCACCCCTGGAATTGCTGAAGTCCATGAGCAGCGGTTAACGCTTAACATCAGGTGTGCCGCTTGCTCGTCTGTCACATACGGAAAAAAAAAAAAATTAAAATAAAGAACCGGAGACCGTGCCGACGGTGATGGACGTTGGTACGGAGCTGGTGTTAGGGATACCGAGAATCCCTGGGCGGCGAACATGAATCGTTGAAAGACCTTAGTCTTGGCAACATGTATACTGCGAACAAAAGGAAAACTGCTGGGCCTTGAGCAGCATTCGCTGAGCATTGTGGGATTATCTGAAATCCAAATATAGGGTGAAGATACAATTTTCCATTCAAGCTACGGCTTGTAGGGCCCTTATGGCCAAGGCTAAGGCTGAGTTTAGTTGGTAGGTCGCGTGGCCGGACCGCTCTGGAGACGAATTTTTGAAACAATAGAAAACTAGTTCGCATTCGAAATCGTGAGATTCGTATACGACGTAGACTCTACGGTATACGAATTACCGAATTCACTATTTCTGAATTTTCATTTCGTGCGTTGTGCAACGAGTGGTTCAACTCACTCGTTTTTGATTTCTACTAAAGTTCGATTTTTAATTCGAGTCAGTAAAATGACATTTCCAGTGTCATGTGTCACAAATCATATTATTTAATTGGTATGTATTACATATTTACAATAAAAAACGCTTTGATACCTAATAAAATAAAGCATGACTAAATGTCTAAATCTATTGATCGCCGAACATCACTATTGTAGTGGGTTGTAGTGGGTCACCCTTTTTTGTATCAGTGACAGTTGCACTTGTCATTTTACTGGGTCGATTTAAAAATCGTAGTTTAGTAGAATATCCAACGCTGAAGTGACCTTGACAGTGATCCGTTTCACGTGTGAGTCACATGTGAGTGAGAGTGAGGATTTATGTTTTTGTTGTAGAGTTTTTGAATTTTTCTGCGTGAAACGGAATTTAATTAAGAATTTGTTCTTAATGACAACACTGAATTCGAGTGATTCAAAAATCTATAAAATTGTAAGCAGTAGAAAATAATTTCGCGCACGATTTGTATTCGTATTCGAATTCCAAATTCACGTCTAATAATTCAAAAATACGTCTCCTGGTCGCGTGGAGTCCAACGTAACCTCCGTGACACTTGCCGTTGCGGGGTATCCTGGGCACGTTTCGTGCTCCTTGTGACGGATTCTCAGCCTCTCTCTATTGAGGGGAAAAAAAGGATGCAATCGCCTTAAAGTCCGGCAAGCTACTTTTTGTTTTGTCTTGAGTGAGTCAAAATGAACATGACGAAAATTATGTAAAATCTTAGTGAGGCAAGTAATCAAGAGCCTACATCACAGAACATAGAATGAGGTTTCTGTGTTCTGTGGCTCTTGAATATACATATATTTTTTAATGTAACTTTTTTTAATATTGGCGAATTGGCATTTTTAAATGTTATTATAAATTTATAAGTGATTTGCTACTCTACTTCGCACTATACTTCGTGGTAATATGGGCTATAATCGTCTGAAATAAATGAATTTTATTTTATTTATTTAAAGAGATATTAGACAAATCAAGATAATTAAACTCATAATTGAACTTACACAGTAAGCGACAGAAATAGGAATTGCGAGTATAGTTTTTCTGTAAAGTAGGTGAAGTACGAAAGTGTATGTTTTAAGCGAGTATGCTGACTTTTATTACGATCGGATTAAAGTGTAATGAAAATTCGCGATAAATGTTCTGAAATATAACATTATAGTAACGGATTAGCGAATAACGAAGTTATTTATTTGTTATCTGTTTATTTAACGGTGCCAATCTACTAGGTTTATATTAAGACCGACCAACATAACTAACATTTCAGCTGCACAAACTGGCACTATGTTTCTACGAAGAAGAATATAAACTGGAGAACTTAATAGAATACCACGTGTTTGAGTACTTGTACAATCCTGAGGGTGTTACAATGAACGTACACTCGAAGACCAAGTCCAAAGAGCACACCACCAAATACAGCTTCAAGAATGTTCGTGAGCAAACTATACACTTGGTTCGCGCGTGCGTAGTCGCTATGCAGTCGTACGATAAATCGCTCCCGCAAACGTTTGACATCAGCTTACGGCTGTATTATAATGAAGGTAGGAACATTTTTTAGAAAGGAAACATTACACAGATTCAAATTTTCACCTTCTACAAATTTTGATGATGGTGAGTGACCATCGCTCATGAATATCTGTAATTTCAAGTGTGGGTCCTTATCCCGGTAAGAATTTCTCTTAAGCCTCGTTTAAGTAAGACCTATCCGTACTTCTCAGGCAGTTGGAAACTCACTCCAGAGTTTGCATATATGTAAGAAAGGAACGCTGAAGTCGGACTGTGTTTGACTAGGTTTCAAGTATTAAGAATGATCTCAGCTGTGGTAGTGGGTGCAGCGACTGTAAAAAGTTGACGAAGACACTGTTATAACCAGTGGGCGTACTCTTAAAAACGATATTCGATATATCGTAGACTTCGTCGTGTCGTATCTTACTCTTAGTTACTATCGTTTAAAACATTTCAAGGGCGACGACGACGACAATTACAATGACACCTCAAACCGTATCGTATTACTTTTCGCAAATTTGACGTTTATTATGCGAATGTTCGTCTGTCAAATTCAATTCATCGTTGTCATTTGAGGCTTTCTTATGTCAAAATTGATATCGTTCGTTAGATCGTTCGGTGGAACGCTTTAAACGATAGTAACTACGAGTAGGATACGACACGACGAAGTCCACGATATATCGAATATCGTTTTTAAGAGTACGCCCCCAGATCCTCAGACCACCCTCCGATCGTCCGTTGACGCTTTGACTAATCCAACCACCGATTACTTATCCAAACCAATAGTAAATTCAACTGTATACCTCTAAACTAGCCTTTATTCAAAAAATAAAAAAAAAGTACGTTGGATTTTGCTAGTGAAAAAAAAATTCACTTTAGCTTGATAAAGTAAAAGATAAATGTTGCAGGTGAATTTTGGTTGGGTCAATTAAGCATCTACTCTGTGGTCGGATGAGTGGTCAAGTTGAATGAATATTGAAGATGCGGGATTGAATCAAAATGTTTAAAACTACTCGTTTATATTTACCCTTTAATTATGACAATTGAGCGTCGCTGGCACTGAGCTTTGGCACTGGTCATCTTCGTCGGATCTAATCGAGAGACCCGGGGTTGATCTTGCCATGTACCAACTTGATTATCGAACTTTCATATAGCTGCGAAGAAATTCAAAGGTGTAACTATGTGAAGTCGACCAATCCACACACAGTGTGAAAACTGAGGCAATGCTGCGATTTTATTGGCTGTCAGAAAGTCCCTCACGACACGTAGCTAGTGATCGCTTTCTTATCATTTGAAAGTCTTGGAAATTACGTTTCAAATGCGATTCAGTCGACATTATACCAAACATCCAACCCATTACACATCTATACTAATATAATAAAGCTGAAGAGTTTGTTTGTTTGTTTGTTTGTTTGTTTGTTTGAACGCGCTAATCTCCGAAACTACTGATGCGATTTGAATAATTCTTTTTTTGTTGGATAGTCCATTTATCGAGGAAGGCTATAGGCTAAATAACATTACGCTATGACCAATAGGAGCAAAGACAGAGCGGTAAATGTGTAAAAAACGGGGAAAATTATTCATTTTTGAAGGCTTTCTTTGCGTGCGCTGCGAAAACGGTTCAAGATACACAAAAAATATGTATGAAAGAATTATTCCTCTATACATGATCTAAAAAAAAGTCCGCGACGGCATATGTCTATCTTTTAAGGTTTAGTCACAATGACCGTTTTTATGGTACCAAATTTGGTCGAAATAATTTGTTTAAGTTGTATCAACATAATAATACTAAAAATTCTGCGGAAACTCGACCATTCCGAAAATCCCGCAAGAACGGGAACTATGTGGGAAAAACCAAAAATCTGCCGGAAGTCACTATTCCACGCGGACGAAGTCGCGGGCAAAAGCTAGTGTTAACTATAATTTATTGTCAAACGCCCCCATTAAACTTGATTGTATGATATGATATGTTATACTAGCGCTTAATCTCAAGCACAATCGTATCAACTAAAGTTTGTCCGTGAACTTCGTTTTGCCTATTTCGCTCCCTTCCATCCAAACCACAGGGCCCTTATGGTCAAGGCTCGAGCTAAGTTTAGTCGGTAGGTCATTGCAGTAGGGCCGCCTCGATTGGTTTGGAGTCTGACATAATCGCCGTGCACTCCTCTAATAAAAATAAAAATAACATGTTCACAGGAGCACTCCAAATTCTTACTAAAAAGTTTCTACTGCAATACAAATTTTAGGATCATGTCTTTCTCAAAGTATGACGAATATTGAAATTTTTAACAAATTTGTTACTAAGGTCAGTTCAGAAAATTGTGTCAGATGAGATTAAATTTTCAACCAATTAATAAAATTAAAATTACAACCTGTCTAGAAACAACCTGGTCATATCAGTATATAACGTATATTCACAGAACAGCTTCTAAACAAGTTTCTGTCATTAACTGGACCCAAAGAACCGCATCGTCTTTGAGACGTTATATTATAGCACAATATATTTTGCAAATAATTGAAATTCTCGCCTTATGGACTACCTGTGGCATAAGAGGCACATGTTGTGAAAAAAAATTAAAGAAAAAAAAAACCTTTTTAAAAACAAGCTTTTATTATTTGTTAATACAACACAACATTTTCCTCAAGCTATCACAATTAAAAATTTTTAAAAAGGTTTTTTTTTCTTTAATTTTATTTTTAACTTTTTAGTACCTCTACAGGCTTGCTGAGAACAAGCCCTTTCATTTGATACCCATATTGTAGGAACGAATAAAAAAAATTATCCGCCATTTTTGGTGTTCCGCCGTATTGGATTAAGAGTGACGTAACATTATTTTTTTCTAGTTATTCTTGGCAAGCCCTTTTATTTGATACCCATATTGTAGGAGTGCATTAAAAATAATTGGTCCGCCATATTGGATACGCCGCCATGTTGGATTTAGAATGACGTCACATTACTTTTCTAGTTATTCTTGGCAAGCCCTTTTATTTGATACCCATATTGTAGGAGTGCATTAAAAATAATTGGTCCGCCATATTGGATACGCCGCCATGTCGGATTTAGAGTGACGTCACACAGTTAATCATGCATTGTCATCCGAACTAAACGTGTATACCAAATTTCAGCTCAATCGGAAACCGGGAAGTGGATCAAATTTAAGTTGCAAGATTTGATTACAGAACGACAGACAACGGGACAGGTGAAAGTAAATAAAAGCTTGTAAAAAGTTTATTGGGTATCCAGCTATATAGGTTCCTGGCTTGTGACTTTACATCGTATGTCAAGTATTGACAACGTACACTGTGGTTTTTGTGTCGGTTTGTAGGGTTGCCGATATGCTGCATATCTCACAGTGCTATAATAGGCGACTGTAACCACTTACCATACAAGTGTGCAGTTTGTTTGTTTATCAACATAAAAAAATAACTTTATAATCACAAATTATCCAATCGGATATCATAGACGCACCAGAAGGCTACCAACCCCCAGGGTTCGCCCCAACTCCAGACATTGTCGACCATTTGGAAGGGACAGCTAGCGACGCCTTGAAGCTGGGGCATGTAGAGACACCCTTCCACCGGCTCGTCTCGAGCTCCTACATGAAATGGAACGTGCAATCCAGCAATGAAGCTATTGTGAGTTTCCCTAATATTTTTATACAGTTATTTGACAAATATCCGATTGTTGTAATGGTAAATATGTTAAAATGCAATGTAACTTTGTTTATATATAACTTATTTTATTTTATATCTATATCTAATATATATAAATCTCATGTCACAATGTTTGTGCTCAATGAACTCCTAAACTACTTAACCGATTATAATAAAATTCGCACACCATGTGCAGTTCGATCCAACTTGAGAGATAGGATAGTTTAAATCTCAAATTGCTGAGTGTCATCATCATCATCATCATCATCATCAATTTTAAAAATTCTTTCACCAATAGAAAGCCACATTATTGCGGAGTGTCATCATCATCATCATCATCATCATCATCAGCGGACGGCGCGCGATGGCTTCGGGTTTAATTCAGTTCGCTTTCGTGCTCGCTTCGGGGATTATTAATATTATGCCCAACGAAGTGGGCGCGGGTCAGCTAGTATTATTATAATTTTCGGAGAATTGAGTACTTAGGGAGCGTTCAAGTATTACGTAAGGCAATTGTTGAAGATGTTGACCCCCCCTTGTAACGCACCGTAACGTTAAACAACTTGCGTGAAAAAATCCATACTAATACAATCGAGGGATTCCCCGTAAAACGTAAACGAAAAGGGTTGCCAATTTGTTATAAAAAAAGAAACAATGTTACATACGGTGTTGTAAGAAAGACCCGCTCCTGTCCCTATAACGCATCGTAACATTTTACCGAGACCCCCCCCCCCCCAAATTGCGTTACGTAATACTTGAACGCCCCCTTATTCGATGTCTCTATTCGAATCTAACGCCGAACCATATTTCAAAGCCGGACGTCGAAGCGAAAACGTCGTGAGGCAATTTGAATACACATAGGTAGAAACTTATAAAAAGAGTTATCAACATTATCGTTATTAACATTTCATTCAACAGATGCCTACTGTTAGACATAGGTCTCCCTCAAGGATTTCCAACATCATCATCAACAAATCGTCTGCTTATCTTTCCGTCCAAGCGGCCGTCAGTTCTATGATAAATGTGCCTTGCCCACTGCTTGTTAAGGTTCACAATTCTTCGTGACTCTGAGCCTCCTAACAGAGAATACTCGAAATCAATCAATACTCGTTAAGCCAGTAACGTTGTTGACTAAAAAAGGTTAAAACACCAAACTTACTTAGGGTCGAGTTCCTCGGTGGGGAAGCATGTAAGATGACCATTAATAATTGTTATATTTCTTATTGGTACATTGATCATCACAATAACCATTACATCAAGCGGCATTAAAGTGAACAAGTGTGTATAAGATTTTTTTATGCAATCTGTACTAATATCAAACTTCAGGCTTCACTGAACCCGCCTGTGATGTCACAAATGGAGTTGAATGATTTCGGTGAGTTTCCTTATAGCTCTTAATAGCGTAGCGTAGCGTAGCGTTTTATTACACATTTTTTATTCCAATAGGCACCTTATCAATGATATGCCTATATCATATATCGCGCCCGAGATATTATATTCCGCAATTAGACATCATAAAGGGAATAAATCCTAAGTAATATTATAAAAGCGTACTTAATTAACTATCGGTTGCGCTTTCTCGCCAAATCTACTGAACCGACTTAAATGAACTAGAGTCTGAGAAACGACAGGGGCTACTTTTAAATACGAAAATATAGTTGTAAGGGGTTGAAATATTGTATAGAATGTAAGTCATTTTGTAGACTTTTGAATAAATATAAATAAATACACCATTCAAAATGTAGATTTATGCCACGGAGGGTGATTGGAAAAGCTTTATTCTTGATACTAGTTTCTCTCTATCCTCTAAAAACCACGTGCTGACCTGCGCTATCACAGAAACTGTGGATAGAATTCAAGAAGTCTAACTCTTTTTTCGTCCCCCTATCGGAAATTGTAATTCTTTGCCAGCATGTGTACCTCTTTACAATCTTGGTTCCTTTAAAAGAGGCCTGAAGAAGTACTTTGTAGGTTGCCCGTGTCCACTCCAAAAGAGTAGTCGCTCTCATTGACTGAATATCATCATCCAAGAGTTTCTCAGCTTCTCCCGATGCAAATGAAAAACATCTTGTGGGTCGGTAAAACGAGTGTGGTTAATGCAGCAAGTGCTTTTGCACTAGCACTAATAGCAATTACTAATTCCATACCAGGACCTACCAAAAGCATATCTGAAACGAGCGAGCCACAAGTGCAGTGTCCGTGCAACAAGTCCGACAGGGGCGCGGACAATAAGCTCCTGCTTTTGTGCCAGTAAGTTGTGTGTTTGCACCTCATTACCACAGGTTGGAATTAGGTATAGTTATTCATGTACTTACATTGATTTCATACAGCCAAAGAATAAAATGGATATACCTCAAATCCCGAGATTAATTTTAAAGAGCAGAAAAAAAACCCGTGATTTTTTTTAGATAAATAGTTATTAGACATAGACATAGACATAACTTTATTTGCAACCTTGACACAAAATATAAACCAGAACATTATTAAAAATACGTAGGTAACATTGTGCCCTAGTAGCAAACAGGTCTCGGCTCAGCGTTGTGCTTCACATAGCGCGAAGCGCTGATATTCTGCCGAAACCCTTTGAGAGGGTAAGTAAACCAGACAGCAGACACACAGAGAGAAACAGACAAACCTAAGCATACATATTACATTAATAAATATAGCGCAATACGTGAATGTAGACAGATAATATTAATATATATATACACACATACATACATATACACATACAGATACATATTTCCCAATTAGCCATCAGCATACAAATGGAGAGTCAGTATATCTATCAGGCAAACCAGTTCTTTGTTTTAGTAACACATGTTTTTTTAAAAATTTTTTAAACGTAGATTTACACTTTAGTTGCCGTATGGGAGGTGGGATGTTGTTCCAACATTTGGTTGCCTGATAGCGAAAACTTCCTCTAAACGCCGCAGTCTTATGCTGCTGATATGACAGTAGAAATCTAGTTGGTCTTCTCGAATACCCATATTTTGCAGGTAGGCTGAGTTTAGCATACAAATATTCGGGTTGTTGGTTCATTAAAATATCATGAACCAAGCATCCCATATGTACCAGTCTCCGTGAGTTTAAGTTTAATATACCCGAGTCATTAAGATATGGTGATATATGAGACCGAAATGGTGTATTATAACAGAAACGATAGCAAGCATTTTGTACCCGTTGCAAGATACGAGCATATTTTGACAATAATCTCGGCCCGACCTTTACACAATTTAAACTACTGCACGCGCGACCTCGCCCAACTTACAACAATGACATCCGATGTCCGAAGTTGCAAAATTCCAATCCGCGCGATGTTGCCGTTTGTAGTTCACACAACATAGCTCCGGAGAACAAAAGAATACAATAGCGGAAATGCGGAGCACTGAAACAGCTTTCTACCGCATTCAAACTATATATTAGCAATAAATCGGTTTAGACTATTAATAATTTGTATTGTGAATTAATCTATCTATATATATAAAAATGAAACCCGTTTCGCGTTGTCACGGCATCACGTGTGAACGGCTGAACCGATTTCGATAATTCTTTTTTTTAAATGTGTGTGGAAGTCCAAGGATGGTTCTTACGGAAAAAAATATTAAGAAAATCTCTCAGAAATATTGAAAAGTATACATTTAATTTTGCATATTTTAAAAAACGCGCGTTACGAATGTCAATTTTTTTTAATACGAATGTCAACGTCATTCACAGCCATAGACTATATTAAAAGAGCATTAGGTCAACTATACAAAATAAAGTAGTGCATCAAAGCTACGCTAAGGCGGTACGAAGTTCGCCGGGTCAGCTAGTGTAAACTAATAAAAACTGTACCTGTCTTTGTTTTATTTGTCTATCTCCGAGGTGTTAGTAAACACTTAATAATAATTTATTTGTAATAATGTTGGCCACACGGGCTTGTCCATTAGAAATCCCGGGAAGGTCCACATTATATCAACATTTCCATGCAAGTACATAAATAACTCTACTTTTTTTTTATTAGGATAAAACTTCCGTTTACGGTCGTCGCTGCGCTACGGACAGCGATCGAACGGATCTCATTCCGAGCGCCCAAGGGACACTATCCGCTAAAAACATCCTGGATGGCCTTCCTCAGTCATGTAGGGAGCCCCCGGAACGATAATCGACTTCCGGGAGCCCTCAGCCTCCGCTCCCCTGCCGAAGCAGAGTAGCCCTCCTCGGGGGAGGCTTCAATACGTCCCCCGATATCCTCCACCGACGATGAAATGTAGCAAACGGGAGCAGGACTTCAGAGATGGCCGAGTAACCAGTCGGTGCAGCAGTGGTTCGGTGCAGGAGACGTATTTTTGAATCATTAGACGTGAATTTGGAATTCGAATACGAATACAAATCATGCGCAAAATTATTTTCTACTGCTTACAATTTTTTAGATTTTTGAATCACTCGAATTCAGTGTTGGCATTAATAACAAATTCTTAATTAAATTCCATTTCACGCAGAAAAAATTAAAATCACAACAACAAATACAAAAAGCCGGCGATTACCCACACGTGAAACGTCACACGTGAAACGTCACACTGTCAAGGTCACTTCAGCGTTGAAAATTCTACTATTAGAAATCAAAAACTATTCGTTGCACATCGCACGAAATGAAAGTTCAGAAATAGTGAATTCGGTAATTCGTATACGAATATCTTGATTTCGAATGCGAATTGGTTTTCTCTTAGAGATTTATTTAAAGAGATTAATATAACGACTTTAGCGGGTCAGTATATTCATGAAAATTTGATTTATGTGTACATAAATTGTAATACATTTCATACTAATTTTCAAATGTATAATTTAAACACAAGAAATAAAATTAACTTGCCGTTCCAACGTACAGACTACAAAAAACTAGAGGCTCGTTTATGGGCAAATGTATAAATTTTTATAACAAGATTCCTCATAGTGTAACTGAATTGCCTTTTCATAAGTTCAAGGTACATGTTAAAAAGACGCTAATGAGTAAGGACTATTACAAAGTCAATGACTATTTAAATGATGTCAGTGTTTGGTGTTGATTTGAGGATACATTCTAACGTACATAATTTATTGTAAATGTTGTTATTACTTTTGATAAAGCTGATAAGTTTCTTGCGCCCATTCCTCTTATCAGCTAAAAAATACGTCCTGAATGGGCGGTAGGAAAAAAAATTTGGACGATTCAAAAGATCTATAAAGCCATATTTGAATAAAGTTGATTTTGATTTGATTTGATTGTTTCATAAATTCGTGTCCAGGTACTGCGGCACGCTGCAGCACGCGGCGTGCTTTGGCGTAGCGGCGGGCCCGCTTCCGCGCCACTGCTGCACGCGCTGCGCCGACCGCGAGCCCGCCCGCGCGCCCACCGACCTGCGCCTGGCCAGCCTTAGCGCCAAGAAGAGAGAGGTGAGAATGCACCCGCGCTGTAACACGCGCTGCCCGACCGCGAGCCCGCCCGCGCGCCCACCGACCTGCGCCTGGCCAGCCTTAGCGCCAAGAAGAGAGAGGTGAGAATGCACCCGCGCTGTAACACGCGCTGCCCGACCGCGAGCCCGCCCGCGCGCCCACCGACCTGCGCCTGGCCAGCCTTAGCGCCAAGAAGAGAGAGGTGAGAATGCACCAGCGCTGTAACACGCGCTGCGCCGACCGCGAGCCCGCCGCGCGCCCACCGACCTGCGCCTGGCCAGCCTTAGCGCCAAGAAGAGAGAGGTGAGAATGCACCCGCGCTGTAACACGCGCTGCGCCGACCGCGAGCCCGCCCCGCGCCCACCGACCTGCGCCTGGCCAGCCTTAGCGCCAAGAAGAGAGAGGTGAGAATGCACCCGCGCTGTAACACGCGCTGCCCGACCGCGAGCCCGCCCGCGCGCCCACCGACCTGCGCCTGGCCAGCCTTAGCGCCAAGAAGAGAGAGGTGAGAATGCACCAGCGCTGTAACACGCGCTGCGCCGACCGCGAGCCCGCCCGCGCGCCCACCGACCTGCGCCTGGCCAGCCTTAGCGCCAAGAAGAGAGAGGTGAGAATGCACCAGCGCTGTAACACGCGCTGCGCCGACCGCGAGCCCGCCCGCGCGCCCACCGACCTGCGCCTGGCCAGCCTTAGCGCCAAGAAGAGAGAGGTGAGAATGCACCCGCGCTGTAACACGCGCTGCGCCGACCGCGAGCCGCCCGCGCGCCCACCGACCTGCGCCTGGCCAGCCTTAGCGCCAAGAAGAGAGAGGTGAGAATGCACCCGCGCTGTAACACGCGCTGCCCGACCGCGAGCCGCCCGCGCGCCCACCGACCTGCGCCTGGCCAGCCTTAGCGCCAAGAAGAGAGAGGTGAGAATGCACCAGCGCTGTAACACGCGCTGCGCCGACCGCGAGCCCGCCCGCGCGCCCACCGACCTGCGCCTGGCCAGCCTTAGCGCCAAGAAGAGAGAGGTGAGAATGCACCCGCGCTGTAACACGCGCTGCCCGACCGCGAGCCCGCCCGCGCGCCCACCGACCTGCGCCTGGCCAGCCTTAGCGCCAAGAAGAGAGAGGTGAGAATGCACCAGCGCTGTAACACGCGCTGCGCCGACCGCGAGCCGCCCGCGCGCCCACCGACCTGCGCCTGGCCAGCCTTAGCGCCAGAAGAGAGAGGTGAGAATGCACCCGCGCTGTAACACGCGCTGCGCCGACCGCGAGCCCGCCCGCGCGCCCACCGACCTGCGCCTGGCCAGCCTTAGCGCCAAGAAGAGAGAGGTGAGAATGCACCAGCGCTGTAACACGCGCTGCGCCGACCGCGAGCCCGCCCGCGCGCCCACCGACCTGCGCCTGGCCAGCCTTAGCGCCAAGAAGAGAGAGGTGAGAATGCACCCGCGCTGTAACACGCGCTGCCCGACCGCGAGCCCGCCCGCGCGCCCACCGACCTGCGCCTGGCCAGCCTTAGCGCCAAGAAGAGAGAGGTGAGAATGCACCAGCGCTGTAACACGCGCTGCGCCGACCGCGAGCCCGCCGGCGCGCCCCACCGACCTGCCTGGCCAGCCTTAGCGCCAAGAAGAGAGAGGTGAGAATGCACCCGCGCTGTAACACGCGCTGCCCGACCGCGAGCCCGCCCGCGCGCCCACCGACCTGCGCCTGGCCAGCCTTAGCGCCAAGAAGAGAGAGGTGAGAATGCACCAGCGCTGTAACACGCGCTGCGCCGACCGCGAGCCCGCCCGCGCGCCCACCGACCTGCGCCTGGCCAGCCTTAGCGCCAAGAAGAGAGAGGTGAGAATGCACCCGCGCTGTAACACGCGCTGCGCCGACCGCGAGCCCGCCCGCGCGCCCACCGACCTGCGCCTGGCCAGCCTTAGCGCCAAGAAGAGAGAGGTGAGAATGCACCCGCGCTGTAACACGCGCTGCCCGACCGCGAGCCCGCCGCGCGCCCACCGACCTGCGCCTGGCCAGCCTTAGCGCCAAGAAGAGAGAGGTGAGAATGCACCAGCGCTGTAACACGCGCTGCGCCGACCGCGAGCCCGCCCGCGCGCCCACCGACCTGCGCCTGGCCAGCCTTAGCGCCAAGAAGAGAGAGGTGAGAATGCACCAGCGCTGTAACACGCGCTGCGCGACCGCGAGCCCGCCCGCGCGCCCACCGACCTGCGCCTGGCCAGCCTTAGCGCCAAGAAGAGAGAGGTGAGAATGCACCCGCGCTGTAACACGCGCTGCGCCGACCGCGAGCCCGCCCGCGCGCCCACCGACCTGCGCCTGGCCAGCCTTAGCGCCAAGAAGAGAGAGGTGAGAATGCACCCGCGCTGTAACACGCGCTGCCCGACCGCGAGCCCGCCCGCGCGCCCACCGACCTGCGCCTGGCCAGCCTTAGCGCCAAGAAGAGAGAGGTGAGAATGCACCAGCGCTGTAACACGCGCTGCCCGACCGCGAGCCCGCCCGCGCGCCCACCGACCTGCGCCTGGCCAGCCTTAGCGCCAAGAAGAGAGAGGTGAGAATGCACCCGCGCTGTAACACGCGCTGCCCGACCGCGAGCCCGCCCGCGCGCCCACCGACCTGCGCCTGGCCAGCCTTAGCGCCAAGAAGAGAGAGGTGAGAATGCACCAGCGCTGTAACACGCGCTGCGCCGACGCGAGCCCGCCCGCGCGCCCACCGACCTGCGCCTGGCCAGCCTTAGCGCCAAGAAGAGAGAGGTGAGAATGCACCCGCGCTGTAACACGCGCTGCGCCGACCGCGAGCCCGCCCGCGCGCCCACCGACCTGCGCCTGGCCAGCCTTAGCGCCAAGAAGAGAGAGGTGAGAATGCACCAGCGCTGTAACACGCGCTGCGCCGACCGCGAGCCCGCCCGCGCGCCCACCGACCTGCGCCTGGCCAGCCTTAGCGCCAAGAAGAGAGAGGTGAGAATGCACCCGCGCTGTAACACGCGCTGCCCGACCGCGAGCCCGCCCGCGCGCCCACCGACCTGCGCCTGGCCAGCCTTAGCGCCAAGAAGAGAGAGGTGAGAATGCACCAGCGCTGTAAACACCGCTGCGCCGACCGCGAAGCCCGCCCGGCGCCCACCGACCTGCGCTGGCCAGCCTTAGCGCCAAGAGAGGAGGTGAGAATGCACCCGCGCTGTAACACGCGCTGCCCGACCGCGAGCCCGCCCGCGCGCCACCGACCTGCGCCTGGCCAGCCTTGCGCCAAGAAGAGAGAGGTGAGAATGCACAGCGCTGTAACACGCGCTGCGCCGACCGCGAGCCCGCCGCGCGCCCACCGACCTGCGCGCTGCCAGCCTTAGCGCCAAGAAGAGAGAGGTGAGAATGCACCCGCGCTGTAACACGCGCTGCGCCGACCGCGAGCCCGCCCGCGCGCCCACCGACCTGCGCCTGGCCAGCCTTAGCGCCAAGAAGAGAGAGGTGAGAATGCACCCGCGCTGTAACACGCGCTGCCCGACCGCGAGCCCGCCCGCGCGCCCACCGACCTGCGCCTGGCCAGCCTTAGCGCCAAGAAGAGAGAGGTGAGAATGCACCCGCGCTGTAACACGCGCTGCGCCGACCGCGAGCCCGCCCGCGCGCCCACCGACCTGCGCCTGGCCAGCCTTAGCGCCAAGAAGAGAGAGGTGAGAATGCACCCGCGCTGTAACACGCGCTGCCCGACCGCGAGCCCGCCCGCGCGCCCACCGACCTGCGCCTGGCCAGCCTTAGCGCCAAGAAGAGAGAGGTGAGAATGCACCCGCGCTGTAACACGCGCTGCGCCGACCGCGAGCCCCCGCCCGCGCCACCGACCTGCGCCTGGCCAGCCTTAGCGCCAAGAAGAGAGAGGTGAGAATGCACCCGCGCTGTAACACGCGCTGCCGACCGCGAGCCCGCCCGCGCGCCCACCGACCTGCGCCTGGCCAGCCTTAGCGCCAAGAAGAGAGAGGTGAGAATGCACCCGCGCTGTAACACGCGCTGCCCGACCGCGAGCCCGCCCGCGCGCCCACCGACCTGCGCCTGGCCAGCCTTAGCGCCAAGAAGAGAGAGGTGAGAATGCACCCGCGCTGTAACACGCGCTGCCCGACCGCGAGCCCGCCCGCGCGCCCACCGACCTGCGCCTGGCCAGCCTTAGCGCCAAGAAGAGAGAGGTGAGAATGCACCAGCGCTGTAACACGCGCTGCCCGACCGCGAGCCCGCCCGCGCGCCCACCGACCTGCGCCTGGCCAGCCTTAGCGCCAAGAAGAGAGAGGTGAGAATGCACCCGCGCTGTAACACGCGCTGCGCCGACCGCGAGCCCGCCCGCGCGCCCACCGACCTGCGCCTGGCCAGCCTTAGCGCCAAGAAGAGAGAGGTGAGAATGCACCCGCGCTGTAACACGCGCTGCGCCGACCGCGAGCCCGCCCGCGCGCCCACCGACCTGCGCCTGGCCAGCCTTAGCGCCAAGAAGAGAGAGGTGAGAATGCACCCGCGCTGTAACACGCGCTGCCCGACCGCGAGCCCGCCCGCGCGCCCACCGACCTGCGCCTGGCCAGCCTTAGCGCCAAGAAGAGAGAGGTGAGAATGCACCCGCGCTGTAACACGCGCTGCGCGACCGCGAGCCCGCCCGCGCGCCCACCGACCTGCGCCTGGCCAGCCTTAGCGCCAAGAAGAGAGAGGTGAGAATGCACCCGCGCTGTAACACGCGCTGCGCCGACCGCGAGCCCGCCCGCGCGCCCACCGACCTGCGCCTGGCCAGCCTTAGCGCCAAGAAGAGAGAGGTGAGAATGCACCCGCGCTGTAACACGCGCTGCCCGACCGCGAGCCCGCCCGCGCGCCCACCGACCTGCGCCTGGCCAGCCTTAGCGCCAAGAAGAGAGAGGTGAGAATGCACCAGCGCTGTAACATTCGCAAAGGATCGCACTCCTCTTTATACTCCTCCTCCTACCGCCTGTATAATATAGGGTAGACGACTACAACTGACTATGACCGTTTTTATACTATAATTATCTGATTTGAGCAATTTATATATAATGAAAGTATGTCAATATAGAAATTTCAGTTTAATTATTAATTTATATTCTTTTTAGATTTCTAAAAAATGAGCAATTTTTATTTACGTAATTCTAATGAAACGAACACATTTCTAGCATTCTCACATTTATTGTAACATTTGTTTATATAGAAAGTATACATATAAACGTACAAATAACAAAGTTATTTAAAAATTTGTTTATACGCTCATACAAATTTAGGCGAGTTTACATAGTTATGACGTCACGATTGCAGTGCTTTTAGTATTTAGCGTTTTTGAGCGACCCGCGACAGCGCCACAAACATGGCGATGTATCTTCAAAAGTAATAGGTGCAGGTGTACTGTTGGTTCTACAATATTTCTCACTTAAAAGTCTACTCTTATTATATATAGAATTCAAAAAATTGTCGTCTACCCAATTGTTCCACATGACGCCCACGGCCACTTTCTATCATCGCACCGCTCGCCATCGACAGGGAGTTCATGCCTAAATGGTTCCGTACATTGCGGTTCCAGAGGAATTTTCTCCCGCGTACACTTCGTTTGTGGAATGAGCTCCCTGCCGAGGTTTTCCTGGAGAGCTACAGTATGGGGTTCTTCAAAAGGGGAGTAAATAGGTTTTTGAAGGATAGGCAACGCGCGAGTGACACATGTTCATAGGCTACGGTAACCGCTTACCCATCAGGCGGGCCGTAGGCCTGTTTGCCGCCATCGTGATATAAAAAAAATACTCAAACAATTTCCATCATACCTTAATCAAATTTTTTGCCAAGTCACGATTTTTAAAGTCATTGATATGAGAAAAGCGGAATACTTCCGTCTAAAGTGGGACATAGTAAAAATTATATCACTACTCTCAACTTATATCAATACATAGTATAAAACAAAGTCGCTTTCGCTGTATGTCCGTATGTATGCTTAGATCTTTAAAACTACGCAACGGATTTTGACGCGGTTTTTTTTAATAGATAGAGTGATTCTTAAGGAAGGTTTGTGTGTATAATAAATGCATAATATAGTAGAGAAACACTGATAAATTTAAAGGTTTCTAATGTGATGTCGTAAATAAGCACGTTTTTTTGCGCTTATATTGCAAACGCTGGCTGAACCCTACGAGATAGACCAAAATAATGTACTACAGTATTGTACAACTTACAAAAATCCACAAAAAAGTCCGCGATGGTATATGTCTATCTCTTAGGGATAACCCACCATAACCATTTTTTCACTGCACCCGTGCGAAGCCGGGGCGGGTCGCTAGTAAGTAATAAAAAGTTATTTATCTTTTTATTTGAGTTAAAATTACGTTTACGTGACAATAGATACCAAAAATATTCATAGAAATGATATTTTAATAGAGCGCTACTGCAAATTTAATTATGATTCAAAAATTGGGACGTCTGTCATCGTTGTCTTCGTTCCACTCTACCGGCTCTACCAGTGAAGCCAGTGGATATTTATTTTTCTATGATAAATAAGAATCATTAACTGTAACAAACTCTACAGAAGTAAAAAATAGGTTTTGTTCATGTAACTATGGAAGTAGTGAAATGGTTTTACGCTTTAAATATTTAAAATGAGATAAAAATCTTATTTTCTTAAATTTAACTAAATTTAAATTGTTAGTTTGATTTTATGAACATAACAAATGTTCATAAAATCAAACTACCAATTTGCCCTCTGCTATGACAGTCCTACACCTCACTAACCTTTCTTTAGGTTCTTATCTTATCAGACTTTATTTTCAGTTTCATGTGTTAAAGTACATTACGTTTAAAAAGAGTTAATAAGTATACATTTCAAAATTAACTAATAAATACTTAAGAGTTCTATGAACAATAGTTTTAGCCTATTCGCTTTATTATACGCAAATTATGTACCTACTAGTAAATACGTAAAAAAGCTTTTATGGCCTTATCTTACATAGTTTCTAAAAATAACAATAATGTTTTCTCGAATTAATTAATTTCCCAAAAAACTACTAGTACTTATTTTAATTAAATAAAATTGCGGCACATTCGTGATTAATTGTGATAGCTCGCCTTTTGTCCTTTTCTGTAAGGTTAGTATACTGTCTGATTCAATTACCGTAGTTTTGTAAGTCCATTTGCGTGAAGTTTGACTGTCTGATAGCATTACCGCGGATTTGTAAGTCTGCTTGTGTGAATTTGGTCTGTTTGATAGCATTACCGTGGATGTGTAAGCCCGTTCGCGTGAAATTGGACTGTCTGATAAGTTACTGTGGATTTGTAAGCCCGTTCGCGTGAAGCTGGACTGTCTGATAACATTATCGTGGATTTGTAAGTCCGGTTGCGTGAAGTTGGACTGTCTGACAACATTACTGTGGAGTTGTCAGTCCGCTCGCGTGAAGATGGAGTCTCTGATAGCATTACCGTGAATGTGTAACTCCGTTCGCGTGAAGTTGGACTGTCTGATAACATTATCGTGGATTTGTAAGTCCGGTTGCGTGAAGTTGGACTGTCTGACAACATTACTGTGGAGTTGTCAGTCCGCTCGCGTGAAGATGGAGTGTCTGATAGCATTACCGTGGATGTGTAAGTCCGTTCGCGTGAAATTTGACTGTCTGATAAATCGTGGATTTGTAAGTCAATTTGCGTGAAGTTGGACTGTCTGATAGCATTACCGCGGATTTGTAAGTCTACTTGTGTGAATTTGGTCTGTTTGATAGCATTACCGTGGATGTGTAAGCCCGTTCGCGTGAAATTGGACTGTCTGATAACGTTACTGTGGATTTGTAAGTCCGTTCGCGTGAAGCTAAACTGTCTGATAACATTATCGTGGATTTGTAAGTCCGGTTGCGTGAAGTTGGACTGTCTGACAACATTACTGTGGAGTTGTCAGTCCGCTCGCGTGAAGATGGAGTGTCTGATAGCATTACCGTGGATGTGTAAGTCCGTTCGTGTGAAATTTGACTGTCTGATAAATCGTGCATTTGTAAGTCAATTTGCGTGAAATTGGACTGTCTGATAGCATTACCGTGGATGTGTAAGTCCGTTCGCGTGAAGTTGGACTGTCTGATAGCATTACCGTGGATGTGTAAGTCCGTTCGTGTGAAATTTGACTGTCTGATAAATCGTGGATTTGTAAGTCAATTTGCGTGAAATTGGACTGTCTGATAGCATTACCGTGTATGTGTAAGTCCGTTCGCGTGAAGTTGGACTGTCTGATAGCATTACCGTGCGTGGATGTGTAAGTCCGTTCGCGTGAAATTTGACTGTCTGATAAATCGTGGATTTGTAAGTCAATTTGCGTGAAATTGGACTGTCTGATAGCATTACCGTGGATGTGTAAGTCCGTTCGCGTGAAGTTGGACTGTCTGATAGCATTACCGCGGATGTGTAAGTCCGTTCGCGTGAAATTTGACTGTCTGATAAATCGTGGATTTGTAACTCAATTTGCGTGAAATTGGACTGTCTGATAGCATTACCGTGTATGTGTAAGTCCGTTCGCGTGAAGTTGGACTGTCTGATAGCATTACCGTGGATGTGTAAGTCCGTTCGCGTGAAATTTGACTGTCTGATAAATCGTGGATTTGTAAGTCAATTTGCGTGAAATTGGACTGTCTGATAGCATTAGCGTGGATGTGTAAGTCCGTTCGCGTAAAGTTGGACTGTCTGATAGCATTACCGTGGATGTGTAAGTCCGTTCGCGTGAAATTTGACTGTCTGATAAATCGTGGATGTGTAAGTCCGTTCGCGTAAAGTTGGACTTTCTGATAGCATTACCGTGGATGTGTAAGTCCGTTCGCGTGAAATTTGACTGTCTGATAAATCGTGGATGTGTAAGTCCGTTCGCGTAAAGTTGGACTGTCTGATAGCATTACTGTGGAGTTGTCAGTCCGCTCGCGTGAAGATGGAGTGTCTGATAGCATTACCGTGGATGTGTAAGTCCGTTCGTGTGAAATTTGACTGTCTGATAAATCGTGGATTTGTAACTCAATTTGCGTGAAATTGGACTGTCTGATAGCATTACCGTGTATGTGTAAGTCCGTTCGCGTGAAGTTGGACTGTCTGATAGCATTACCGTGGATGTGTAAGTCCGTTCGCGTGAAATTTGACTGTCTGATAAATCGTGGATTTGTAAGTCAATTTGCGTGAAATTGGACTGTCTGATAGCATTAGCGTGGATGTGTAAGTCCGTTCGCGTAAAGTTGGACTGTCTGATAGCATTACCGTGGATGTGTAAGTCCGTTCGCGTGAAATTTGACTGTCTGATAAATCGTGGATGTGTAAGTCCGTTCGCGTAAAGTTGGACTTTCTGATAGCATTACCGTGGATGTGTAAGTCCGTTCGCGTGAAATTTGACTGTCTGATAAATCGTGGATGTGTAAGTCCGTTCGCGTAAAGTTGGACTGTCTGATAGCATTACTGTGGAGTTGTCAGTCCGCTCGCGTGAAGATGGAGTGTCTGATAGCATTACCGTGGATGTGTAAGTCCGTTCGTGTGAAATTTGACTGTCTGATAAATCGTGGATTTGTAAGTCAATTTGCGTGAAATTGGACTGTCTGATAGCATTACCGTGGATGTGTAAGTCCGTTCGCGTGAACTTGGACTGTCTGATAACATTATCGTGGATTTGCAAGTCCGTTCATCTGATGTTGTACGTCTGATGACATTACTGTGGAGTTGTAAGTCCGTTCGCGTGAAGCTGGATTGTCTGATAACATTATTGTGGATTTGTAAGTCCGCTTGCGTGAAGTTGGACTGTTTGATAACATTACTGTGGATTTGTAACTCCGTTCGCGTGAACTTGGACTGTCTGATAACATTATCGTGGATTTGTAAGTCCGGTTGCGTGAAGCTGGACTGTCTGACAACATCACTGTGGAGTTGTCAGTCCGCTCGCGTGTCTGACAAGAGTGGGGGTGGGGTGTTGGTGGGAGCAGTGCCTGTGCATCTTCCGGCGCGCGCTGGCGGCGTGCAGCGCGCGGCGCGCGGCGCGGCTGAGCGCGCGGGGGCTGGCGGCCGCGCTGGCGCTGTCCGACGCCAACGCCGCCAAGCTCATGCGGCTCATGCACTCCTACGGGATCATCGACGTGCACGACGATTTCGAGTGAGTCTTTTCTTATCGGTTGCATCAACACTATTTGTGGAACGATTACAGGTTGTGCAATTTATTTTCTTCCCTCAGTAGAGAACAGTGCTAGTGAACAGTGATGGCAATAACGATTGTTTTGTAATAATGAATAACACTGTTATGTTATTTTCCTATAACTGTTATTGTAAACTGTTGTCTGTTATTATCCTGTTTGTTATATTGCTGTTTTGACAAATGTTGTTCAGTACGATTGTTATTGTTATTATAGCTAGCTAGCTTAGTTATTCTTAACAATCTATATATAAATATGCAATCTTCTTGAAAGGATGAAAAATAAAATACTCCATTAAAATCAGCTTTATTTACTATTGCTATAACACGTGTAACAATAATTGTGAATATGCAATTGTAACAATGTTATATTTTCTTTTAAAGCTTGGTTACACCACGCAAGATTATACCTGGAGCGCTGAAATCAGCGATGGGAAAATTTTTCCATGCAAATGACGAGGAAAATGTAATAGATCGTTTAATGGCTGAAACATTTACTTCGCAACAAAGTCAACCTGACCCTGTCGGAGACGTGCTTGCTCCTCTAGAGAAGGTGTCGATACAAAATGCCTCTAAAGTCGGCCGTGTTGTAGAAAGCAAGAGTAATACGAATATTAGTGATGTTGAGGACCTTACTTTAAAACAATATAAAGAAGCATTGTTATCGAACAATGAAGTTGATAACAATTTATCTCCAAATGGTACTAATACTCCCATTCACGCCATTAAAAACATGGAACGGACAAATACAGCTAAAAGAAGATTAAATGAAGACATAGAAGAGATGCCAAGGCTTAGATCAGGAGCCAAAATAAGAAAGCGAGTTTCGCAACAGAACTAAATGTCTTATCCTAATTTCAAATTTCTAATGGAAATTCTGTTAATTTCTCATAATTTTTTTTTGTTCCTTTTAAATGATGAAACCTAGAATTAATTAGTAATTTAATTCACCTAATATGATTGCAATTATTTGAAAATTTGTCACTTGTGTTTAGAAAATAAAACATGATAAATGTTGTTAATTAATAATTTTATTTGTTCTTATTGTTACTTATATGCACTATCATAAATCAGTTATGCTAGGATTTTCAGATACAAAATCTCCAAAATTAACAAATACACGACCCCAATATTTAGGATCGCCACGAAGGTCCAAGTTTCTGTTGTTCGGGGGCACTGCTGTTGCATTAATTTCTTTCAGCTTTATCAACATTTTTTGTAATATTTCAGGTTCTCTGCGAACAACAAATACATCGTCACACGATTCATAATTAGCAGTCACAACTATAGTCCTCGGTGTAAACTCAAAAATAAACTTGCCGTTCCAATGTTCAGACTCCATAAAACTAGCTGTTCGTTCTTGGGGAAATGTATATCTATGTTTAACAAGCTTCCGCAAAGTGTCATTGATTTACCTTTATATAAATTTAAAATCCATATCAAAAATACACTCATGAGTAAAGGTTATTATAAAGTAAGTGACTATCTAAATGATCACAGTATTTGGGAATAGGGACACTATTCATAGAGCCATGTTTGGTAACAACATTATTTATAATATTGTATTATTTTATATGTGTATGTAAACATACATACGACTGTAATCGTATTAGGTATGATTGTATCTTATACTATATTGTATTTTTATATTATATTATTATAATTATTAACATAGAAAAGAGGAGATAAAAAATAGACCTTCAGAGTTTCTTGCCTGTTCTTCTCGAGAAGGCTCTCCCAATTTCCGAACAGGTGTCGAGTCAATATATTTTTTCTTTTTTTTTCCTTATTCGTACGTACGGACAAGGTTTTTGTTTTTTTTTTTTTTATTATTTAAGCTTTTTTTTGTTTTGTTTGTTGACGTCAATAAGTGCCTGTAAAGGTCTATGTTGAATAAATATTATTTTGATTTTGATTTTGGTGGGATTGTGCCAATCGATTTTCGAAATCGAAATACGAGTATACCATTAAAAATAAAACGTTCATAAGAAAACAATATAAACAAGTATCTTTTATATAAGATATATGATACGAGCGATATTTTTGTATATAGCAATTGGTAAAAAAAATTTATAAATCAAAATAAGATGTGTATATTGATGACATTTTAATATGTTCAAGAAGTTATTCTAAGCTTACTCACTTTTCCGCCATATTTACAAGTTCACAAGGATCCTCGTCGATGTTGAATAAACACGGAGCAACCAAAGGGTTACACGCAATTGGCGCCGTGGTACTTTGGCTGCAGTTTATAGCCGCTGCTGCCCTAAGCAAGATATTAGAATAAAATGTTATAATGACATTTTGTTGATACATATAAAGTATGTGAGGATGGATGAATAGGTGTTTGTTTTTACTCAAAAACTACCGATAGATTTTAATGAAATCCTATATGGGGACATTTTGTTCCGCGAGAATCTCTTCGGTCGCCGATGTCGTTAGCAGACAAGGCGTTGTATCTTCTGTAGTGCGCCTTCCACAAACACACTCATTGCAAAGCTGAATATGGCCATCTGAGGCTTCAGCATAGGTCCGTCCAAAAAAAAATCTCTTTTCTTTGGGGGCGTTCAAGTATTGCGTAACGCAATTTGGGGGGGAGGGTCTTTCTTACAACACGTTACGTAACATTGTTTTTTTTTAATAAAAAATTAGGGATTTATACCACAAAATGGCAGCCCTTTTTGTTTTTACGGGCACAGCCTTACGTTTTACGGGCAATCCCTCGATTGTATTAGTCTGGTGGTGGTCATTTTTAATTTGTTCCCGCAAGTTGGCAAATCTTTTCGTTTATATTTCACGGGGAATCCCTAGATTGTATTGTACGTCATTTAATGTTGTTTTCGGTGTCAGTATTCGTTAGTGTTTATGTATACCAAGGATAATAAAAATTATAACATAACATAACAGGGTAAAAATGATCACTTAAGTGTTACGTAACGTTTACAGGGGAAAGGGGGATTACAGAAAACGTTACGGTGCGTTACAAAGGGGGAGGGGGTAAAAAATTTTCAAAAATTGAGTTACGTAATACTTGAACGCTCCTTTTCCTATTGGAAATTCTAACGCAGACTGCCAGTAATTCATATATCCATGTTGATATATTTATCTTTTGTGGTCTGTTAAGACCACCGGATGTTGATCGAGAGGCCCGGGGTTCATTTCTCTACGAGCGCAGCTATTTTTTCTGTTCGGCTTGGTCGGTGGTAGGGCTTCTAATTCCGCCTGGTTAATTATCATTAGGTGAATTTCGCTTCCACCTTCGACCTTATTCCCATTTACTATCAGCCAGCCTTATGTAAAAAATATAATATCTTACCGCATCTTGAAAACTTTGTCTTTATCTGGCATGAGTCCAAGGCTTCTGATGGCTTTGGCGGCGCGAGATTGAAGTGTCGCATCAATTTGATATTCCCCTTTTCGCTTACTTGTTTCGTACCATCCGTCCCAAGTTCCATTATATGTTGTCCCTGTGTATTTAAATCATTAAACGTTAGCAGTTTAGCCTATAGTCAAATCAGCATGAAAGTATACAAAAATGAATAAATAGAATTAGATAAAAGATAAAAGTCATGATTATAAAGAATGCAAACAAAATATTCGACTCGGGTGGACGTCGTCGTCTTCACCATCGTCGTCTTCAACCATCGTCTTCAACAAACCGTCTCGATTTATCGACTATTCAGTGGTACATATTATACAGTCAGTTGACACGTCACCGTAAACAGATGACTTCCTTGCATACCCCATCTACGGCGTAGTAATTGAATTAAGATGTTAAAATATAGTTTTGTTATAAATATTAACCCTAATTGTTAAGACTTTTATTGCTATAGTACAAACTATTTCTGTAACTTTTATTTTCTTTGACGTAACCTAACCTTAAACCTTAGGCGGCAAAAATTATTAGATTAGGTTTAAGAAAATATCCGAAGACAAGATACATTGTAGGGTTTTAGTTGGTAGGCCGTGTCGCCGTGTTGCGGAGAGTCCAGTATTTCCTGACGTTTTAAAAAAAGGTTAAAGAAATATGAGTTATAGACAAAGATTTTTCTATAGCAAATAGATTATTAAAAAAGTAGCATACTTTGCCTTAAAAATTACTAAAGCCTAAAATTACTAGCTAATTGTGGAGTCTGCGAAATTACCGCATCACAATCGGTCACCATCCCCCCGCAGTCCCAATCCTTTACTTTGCTAAACCAAATTAGACTTTGATACCTTTGAAATTTCTACGAATCTCTGATTCGACATTATAAAAATAATGCCTACCTTTGAGCAACTTCCACTGGTTGATGGTGATAGCGGCACTCCCAAATATATCGTCAATATTGTGAACTACCGACGTCCTTTCAGTCTTCAAATCTTTCGATAGAGCTTCCCAAGAATTGAATCCGTCAATTCCTTTAAGAATACTAAAAAATAATAAAACATCTGCATATTTTATGGATAAATTGAAAATGTATATGCACACACGAGTTGCGGGTCAGGTAAGTGGAGAATATGTGACCTAAGCGAAGTAAAGGAAAAGTGGCAATAGGTTCTACCCCTATTACACTAATACCTATTAATTCAAGTGAAGAAATTATACATTGAATTGAAAAGATAATTGATTTGCAAATAGGGTATTACGCACTATGAAAAATAAAATCTAAATTTATGTTTTTATAGTTCATTTATGAAAAAACAAACGAAAAATATTAATTTCTATTCATAAAACTGCAAAATAAATTAAATATTTCAATTTGAAAATACAAGTTTTTTTATCTGTGCTTCGAATGTCAAAAACGCTGTACGCCATGTTTGCATTCGCTGTGACGTCACTGGACTTGTAAATAAACAACCTCGGTTTTTGTTGTACATGTCTACTGTGTAATTTATTAGATTAACGAAGTTTCTCAGTTATTACTATCACGTTTCTTGATATTCTGCACCTATACTATATATATTGACCATGGAAGACGGCTTTGTAAAAGCAGAAAGTACTAATCTTCCACGAATAAATACATTGATGGTGGCGAAATTCTTCGCTTGCAATCCCGACTTCTGTTCTGCGGAATTAAGAAATGTCAAAACATCTATGTAAGTATTAATATACCTACTACAAACTTTCCTTTAATAACAACAAAACTTTACGATTATGCTTTATTTTGCGATCATAGGTATTATAACCTAAAATTTCCTTTCAGAAAAATATAACCTATAAAATATTAGTTTTGTAATGACAAGAATTTATTTTCACATGTTTATATGAGCTATTAAACTGCATACTTACATCGAAATGATCCTCACAAAAATAGTATTTCGTTTTTGTGGACAATGACTTTGGATCTCTTCGTGCTAATTTCAACCACGTATTTCTCATTTTTAAATCTGTTGGCACTTGTATCCATAACTTTTCCGGTGTTTTAACACTTGTATTCTTACATTCAGACACAAGACACCAATGATAAGGACTATAGCCACTAGAACTCATTATTTATTTCGAAAATATGTTTATTTCTTTCAGCGAAGCGTAATGTTTACAATGCCCGTGACGTCACAGACATGGCGGCCTGAGAATTGGCGTTTTCGCGCCCAAATTTGAATTGTAAAATTAAAACACGTTTTTATGAAATAATTGGAATAAAAAACATGTATTTATATTTTTTGTGGTATTTTATCAATAACAGATTAAATTAAAACACTTTTTGAATTAGACTGTAATACCCTATTAATGTTATAATATATATACACGCTTTATGTAGTGGCATGTGGGTTATTATTTATATTCCCGCCTAGACTAGAACTAATACCGTCGCTTCAGTTTTAACACAATGTATCTCAAAATGGTGAACTTTTCAGTAGGCAGATAATAATGTACTAGAAATGTGTTTTTCTGGCCACAACTCCTTAATATTGCACCATTATTAAGTATGTACTTGTAACAAAATATACACATTAGTACGAGTATGTTACATTATTAGAGTGAATTTGGCTTCTGAAATTTCACCATTTTGTATCACGCGATGTGTTACAACTTAACCGACGATATGTGAGGAAATAAATTTAAAATTATCACTTTTTCAATCGAAACGCCCATTTATTCCCTCTCCTCTAGGCCATTTCCTAAGAAAGTAATAGCGAGTTCTTCAAACATAATTGTCAAATTGCTTGCATAATTTATATTATAAAGTAGATGATACTGTTTATATGGCCAAGTGGTTTTCGGGACCCAAGTGATTGGGGATTAATGTCAATTAATTAATTATATCCGGCTCGAAGGACCAATGTTTGGGGGTTAATGTCAATTAAATCTAAATGTCAACTTAAACTAATGTCAAATGTCAATGAGTGCCAAAAAGAATAAATTAAAATGCAAGGCGAAAGTTGTTGTCACGATTTCTAATTGAACACTAAATAAAAATTATGTACAATTTAACCATTACGGCAACAGATCGCAGTTCATTGCACTGATATTGTCGCGATCAAAGTGCAGAATTGACGCGCCTAATTAACAAAAATATAAAATGTTATAATTGCAATTTACACTGTACTTTGTACACCAGGTCTAAATTTTGGATATGTTGTTCTCTGCTAGCTGAGCAAAAAATCTAATGGTCGCAAAAAAAGACTCATTTTCCCGCTAGGGGGCTCTGAATTAGAAATTCAGGGTCTGTATTAGAAAATCGTGGTTTTCGGCAGAATCAGCAGATTTTTGGATATGTTGTTCTCCTTGACGAGCTGATTCAGACAACAACATATCCAAAATTTATACCTGGGTTCCGAAAACC
Organism: Scirpophaga incertulas; assembly: GCA_036419045.1. Taxonomy (NCBI): domain Eukaryota; kingdom Metazoa; phylum Arthropoda; class Insecta; order Lepidoptera; family Crambidae; genus Scirpophaga; species Scirpophaga incertulas. Next base: position 27,208,500 of record CM071637.1, read on the forward strand.
ACTTGGCCATATAAACAGTATCAACTACTTTACAATTTATAAATCACATTACTGAACATTCACTTTCACTATGTTCCATTGCCTAAAACTACCCCTAAAGAAAAGTCGATGTAATCTGTTTTTAAAGTTAAGTTTGCTTTGAAAGTTACTCAATTCGTATTGGGAATAACGCATCAAATTAGAATGGAAGTTAAAAAGACATTGGAGGCAGAACGAATAGAAGCGTATTATGGGTAAGTTTACCTAGTATCGCCCCCCGCAGCGCCGTACAAAGTGGGCAGCCAGTCGCTGATGTGCAGGCGCTGCGGGGCCAGCCGCGACGGCTTCTGCAGCAGCGGACTGAACAAGGCCGCTGCTGCCCTAACGCCCCCTTCCCACAACGTGTTTTTCACCTGACGAGATAAAATAAGCTTTTTCTCAAACATGCTTGAAATTTGAGCATTATTTTGACCTTCTTCGAGATAAATCGAAATTGCTGTACTGGCCCATATCTGTTGTGTTTTAGCGGCCAATTAAATATTCAAGGTGTTCATTATGACATATAACTAATAAATTATAAAGTTATAAAAATTAAATGATAACACCTAATATAAAGTTATAACTTTTACTGCTACTGTTAAATATCCAATAATAAATGAAACCAAATGCTTGACTTAGCGACATCTAGTGTAGTTTAGAAGAACTGCCAAATCACACCAAATCCAGCGTGGACTGGCAAGATGGCGCTACAATGGACATTCAAAATTGAACTCTATTTCCATTATGTGTGTCCAAAACTTTATTTGGATAGACTTTATTGAGTTGCCAATAATGACTAGATTATAATAAGCAAATCAGGTTATAACTTATAACATTCAATTTAAATGAAGATGTTATTTTTCTGCTATATTTTAATTTAATCCCCAGTAATGTGCGAGACTCGATCGTGATGTTCGGACGTTCGGAGTTAATGCGCTCGGGATTGTGCATTTCGTTCGTAAATTGGCCAGTTTAATGTTGTAAATATAAAATTTAGATAGGTATATAACTTAAGCAAATTAACACACCTCAAATCAAATCAAATCAAATTTTATTGCCTCCATAGGTTACATAGTTGGATAGTAAAAGTAAGTTAGCGGTACATCTATGGACCCTGTAGGGCACTGCAAAAATGTAGAAAAATGTAGAAAAGAGGAAAGTGGGTTATATTATTAACAGTAGTAATTTTGTAAAAATGTCATTAATATTACGTTATTATGACTATTCAAGTATAGCTTTCATTTTAGTAAATCGAGTAATGTTTATTTTCTAATTATCATTATTATAATATAAATTAAAATTATTATTGTTTTTTTTTATTATATAATTATTATATAATTGTATATTAATAAATTAAATTATTGTCAAATTATATATTCAATAAATTTTAATTAATGTAATAAATTTTGATTAAAATAAGTTTTAATATTGAAATTAATAAGTTTTGATATTGAAATTAATTTACATTACATTTTTATTTTTATTTTTTAACTTTTATGATCCCTAATTTGAGGTAGATTCCCTATTTTATACTTATCGCTCTGTTAAATATTCATTTACAGAATAATAACATTTTTCAATTAATAAATCTTTTAGTTTTTTGGTGAAGATGTTGTAATTGCTTTCATTTCTAATTAATGCCGGTAATTTGTTATATAGTCTGACTGACATGGGAAATGTGCTCGACGAGTGTGTTTTTAGTCGAATATTGGGAATGCAAAGTTTATCTTTATGGCGCAGGGAGTGTCCGCGTGGGCCGTCACCACGCTTGATATACAAATCTGAGTATTTTTTTGCAAATTTACAGATCTCTAGTATGTAAATACATGGTAATGTAAGAATATTATATTTTTTGAACGATGGCCTGCAGCTATCCGTCTGATCAATATTGAATAAGATACGAATTAGTCTCTTTTGCATAATAAACACCGCCCGCATATCAGTACTATTTCCCCATAAGATGACTCCATAGCTAAGCCATGCGTAGGCGTACGCATAGTAGGTAGTCAGTGCAGTTTCAATATCTGTCGTTTTCTTTAGTTCATAGAACCCATATAAAAAGCTCGATAACTTGGACCGTAGCTTATTAACATGTGCTTTCCAGTTTATGTTTGTGTCCAGCACCAACCCTAGCAATGTTATTTCCTTTACAAACTCAATATTTATGCCGTTATATTCAAAACAAATATCTAAGGGGCTTTTTTGATACGGATGGAACTGTATTAATTTAGTCTTCTGGAAATTTATTTTTAAATTGTGTTTCTGTAGCCAACATGTAATATAATCTAATAACAATTTTAATCTTGCGTTCGTTTCTAATTTATTCTCGAAGGGAAGCAGGACCGACATATCATCAGCAAATAACACACAAAATTCATCCATTATCTTAGGTAGGTCGTTTATATATATGAGAAAAAGAAGACATCCGACCACGCTGCCCTGTGGGATAGACGCAGTAAGAATTTTACAATCCGATCTAATATTTTTTATTTCGCTGTTGGAGGGGTTGTGGTATTCCACTTCAACATACTGTTCCCTTTCACTCAGATATGACTTAAACCATTTGTGTGCAGGACCTCTAATTCCTACAGCATAAAGTTTACTAAGCAGTATATCATATTGAACACGGTCGTATGCTTTAGACATGTCTAGTAGCAGCCCGATAGCATATTTTTTGTTATCCAATATATTCAAGATTTCTTGAACATATTTAAATACTGCCAACGTTGTAGATCGATTTTTGCGAAAACCGTACTGAGACTCATGTAATATTTTGTATTTTTCGCAAAAATTATAAACACGGACGCACATAGCCTTTTCAAAAATTTTTGATGACGTAGGCAGGAGCGCAATCGGACGATAGTTAGTAGGATCTGTTTTATCATTTTTCTTATAAACTGGCTTTACTACAGCTTTTTTTAATAAATCAGGAAAGGAACCTTCATTAAAAGATTGGTTTATTAATTTTGTTAATGGAATACTTAATTCATCGGCGCACTGTCTGTATAGATATGGTGGTAATTCATCTATTCCATACCACCTCTAGTAAATATACATGTAAATTCATATCTATCATGTATTTTAAAATGGAACGATTTATTGCTTCGAAAAATGGCAAACCAAGGAGGCAACTTATCAGAGTTTTATTTAAATATCGAACTGGCTTGCAGAAAAAAACATTTTTTATAATGAACAAAAAAAAATACAAACGAATCCTTTGGCGCGTGAAAAATTTTGTTCATTGAGTTTGAAAAGTTCTGCTTGGTACTACTTAGTTTTAATTTCCGCGCATTATTTGAGAAAAGTACTATACAAGCCTTGGCCATAACTAGGCATTGATGGACTTAAGTATGTAACATGTACACGTTCGTCCATCAATGCTTCTATTGCTGGCCGCTGCAGTAATGTACTATATTTTTTTTGCTTAAGCTATATCTTACAGCCGAAAACCATTGGGACGGATAATACTCGGTAATCGAATGGTGAAGGCGGCAAAGTGGTTTATTGAACACCATTCGTTGGAGCCGAATATTTTGCTAGTTTTTTTTTTATATTTATACATTCACTAGCTTTCTGCCCGCGGCTTCGCCCGCGTGGATTTCGAGATTGAGTTTGCCCACGGCTACATATGCGCGGAAGTCGGTTTATGGCGCGAAAGTTTTATCGCGCTTTCCAAGATAACTATCAGGGGGTGCTTAGGGAACGATGCTGATGCCAAAAATGTAATCAGTAAAATTTTTGTCTGTCTGTATATACCGTTATAGAAACAAACACTACTCCACGGATTTTAACGAAACTTGGTATCATTATTTTTCAAACCCCTGAGAGCTGGTTATAGTATAATTTTCGTCACGCTGTAATTAATAGGAGCAGAGCAGTGAAGGGAAATTCTGGGAAAACGGGACTAGTAACTCCATTTTTTAAGCTACCGTCGCGTGTGCAATCTTAATGGTTAAAGCTACACAGAAATCATGTATTACGAAAATGTTCCCCTAAAAATAACATAAAAAATATCCCACGACATCATTATGTCTATCTTTTATGGTTGACTCACAATAACACGTGTAACTCGCGATAGCTTAGTAGTTCGAAGCTTTCTGATTATATTTCTATACTCTAACGTATATAACACTCTTAGTCATCCCTAATGCTACCTAAAATCACGATTCCACGCGAACGAAGTCGTGGGCACAGCTAGTCTTAAATTTGTATTTTTCTTCTTATTATTAGACAAATATAAATGGAACATACGTGAACCAAATAGGTGGTATATTGAAAGAAGGTCAGCTGATGAGCGTGAATGCAAGTGTAAAAATCGAGGGAAGCTAAGGAAGTATGTTTGGATCTTAGCAAGTGGAAAACTGATGTCTGCCTACCTACGGGGTAGAGGCGTGAGTGTATGTACGTATAATTTTTCATCCTTATATACTTTTAAGCGCTCGTATACTATAAGAAACAAGAGATTACCCCACGAAGCGGATAGTTGGAGGCCGCATTCCTATTGAAGCCGGCCGCCGGGCCGCCGTTGTCGCTCGTGAATAGAACGATGGAATCGCTCAGCAGTCCGCTTTCTTGCAGCGCTTCCATCACCTTCCCCACGGACTCATCCAACTTCCACAGCATTCCTGAATAGATTATTAATTTTAATAATTATATAATTACATGTAAAATTGAAATCATATCTACCTATATATATCTTTATAAATACCGAAATATCTCTGTCTGTCTGTGATTCGACTTTTAAATGTTGCCACTGAGCTTTATACTTTACTTTATACTTTATTCATTAAAAAAATATACATTTTCATCTACACACAATGCTTACTTACCCTTCGTACTAGTTATTAACTGTGTTACGGCAAGGTAATGAATGACGATAGTCCTATCAGTGGTATACATTTTTGACCGATAAAAATAAAACTTCACTTTTACTATTAACAGACAAGATACGACGAAATTAATACAAAACAACATCGTAAACATCATTACACACTCGATATGTCAAGTAATAAAATAATATATTACCTATATATGTAATAAAATACACATATACACATACACCTACATATTGAATATACACATACATATACATAGATAATCATACACGTACACATACCCATACATAAAATATAATAATAATGATGTAAAAAAAACTTTGATTTAAGAAATACTTTTAAATAAAGAAATAATAATATATTTGAATTTACTTTATAATTTAAAATAGGATTTCAGTCTCATCATAATCGCACATTCGAAGATATTGTTTTAGTTTCCTTCCAAATATATATTGAGCTCACGGAAATAAGCCCCCACTAGTTATAACTGTTGTGGTGTTATAAATGATTTAGTTTCACGGGACTTATGAAGATATATAATGGCGGTTCTAAATATTCGCGAGAACGTAGCCACGACGTTTTTAGAGTACGAATCGACTTCACAAGTTAATTAATTAAGTGAACTAGGAACTGCACCTGCGTTGAGTTTTGGTTGATCGATTATTGATAATTTGAACTAATGAGACTTACTGTACTGGTTTTTTCCACAACAAAAAGATGATCGGATCTGATAAAATGGTCTGATGCTTCGCCGAGTCTCAAACTAACATAAAAATTTTGTAACAATCTCTCTAACCGCACTGGCATTAAAACGTAGCAGACACATACACATAGTTACATTAGTAATATGAATAGTTTAGTGGGGCTTATGGTATAGTTTTACGGAACTTATAAAAATATTTTACCAGCAAACTTTTGTCGCTGGTGGTCCTTGATGTGCGAGAACTTAGCTACGACGTCTTCGGGGGCGCGGAGTGGTTCGTAGGGGTTGCCGCTGTGCACGGCCGAGTGAGCTACCACCAAGAACAAAGGCTGCGTACGGTTGTGATATTTTATTAACTGAAAATCAATTAATTCTTTGATTATGTTATAAAGGAAAAAAATATATATTAAGTTCATATTGCTTTTACTTCTCTATTTTGATAATAAGGGACAAACAGATTTGGGTATATCAAGCCAGTTCGAATTGTCTATAAAGTTCACACATCGCATTTTCTGATTTCGTTCATGAAAACTTTAATGACTATTACCAAATGGCAACACTAGCAATCACGCCACAGATAAAGAAGACGAAGACCATAAACGTCAAATTAGCAGCATATTATTTAATCACTATTATTGTTAGAGGTGTGTTAATCTGCTTGATTTATATAATGTAGCATAATGTTATGCTACATTTAAATATTATGTTATTTTTTCTGCTATAATTATAACACTTACTTTATAAAATAAAGTAGTAGTGAAGCAATAGTAAGCTATTTAATTTTAATACCTATCTAAATTTTATATTTACAACATTAAACTGGCCAATTTACGAACGAAATGCACAACCCCGAGCGCATGAAATTCCAAACGTCAACCCTCGTGATCGAGTCTCGCACATTATTGGGGCTTAAATTAAAATATAGCAGAAAAATAACATCTTCATCAAAAATTGAATGTTATAAGTTATAACCTTGTTTGTTCGGTTTTGTTTATTATAATCTAGTCATTATTGGCAACTCAATAAAGTCTATCCAAATAAAGTTTTGGACACACGTAATGAAAATAGAGTTCAATTTTGAATGTCCATTGTAGCGCCATCTTGCCAGTCCACGCCTGATTTGGTGTGATTTGGCAGTTCTTCTCAACTACACTAGATGTCGCTAAGTCAAGCATTTGGTTCATTTAGTAGATATTTAACAGTAGCAGTTAAAGTTATAATTTTATATTAGGTGTTTACATTTAATTGTTGTAACGTTAAAATTTATTAGTTATATGTTATAACGAACACCTTGAATTATTGTGATTTCGTATAAGCGAGGCACAATTTCTTGACATATGAATTTGAGGGCACGGCAGTGCCCCCGCCAAGTCGAGCGCGAAGCAAACGATGCCGTACCATCCTTTACTGGAACCATTTCGCCGCAATTTCAGGCCCCTATTTGAGAACCTCTGGATAAGACCAGAACGCAGACATTTTCGTCATCCAGTAAGCTATAATCACATACTTAAAATCCAACATTTCAAGCCTACATGTCATTTAGTTCCGAAGATAAGCGAAAGCAAAGTTTCGCATTTATGACACTCACTCACTCACTCATGATCATCAAAATAGAACTAGTACTACCCATAACCTCAGAGAGCTGAAATTTGGTACAGAGGGCCACATAAAAGGAAAACTATAAAAACTAGTGTTTCTACAAAAAGAAGTTAACTTGGCCGTTGAAGGGTAACACCACATTCTCCAAGTGGCAATTTTCCATCGTCAATGGGTAGCGGTCCTGGCGACAGATTCGACAACGGCAAAGTCACACAACATGAACTATAATAATAACGAAATCGCAATAAGGAACCTTAGACTTGGCACGACTTTGTTATATTTCATTACTTTTTAGAGATAAACTAGCAGCTCCATCGAGATTTGACTCCATCTAGTTTTTTACAGAATGTTTTTGGTTGGATCAAATTGACACGATCTGTATTTCTAAATGTACCTGCAATCTAGACGTTAACCCGGCATGGCCAAAATACAAGTGCGCAATTTAAACACAATTATTTGTCAAAATCAAAAGCATTTTATTCTATTGTCTTTTTTTTTTTTGTTTCCCTGAGGAAAATGCATTAAATTGCATACCCCGGCTGTGGCGAGCCGGCGGTTATGTGGGGCTCTCCTCCCCAGAAGGGGGAGGCCTACCCACTAAAAACCTCAGGGATGGCCTTCCTCAGGCATGTAGGGAGCCCCCGGGAACATCAAGCAACATTCCAGGAACTCCCAGCCTCCGCTCCCCTGCCTAGAGGGGAGCCCTCCTCGGGGGAGGCTACACTACCTCCCCCGGTCTCCTCCACCGACAACGCCCCCCGGCCACGGAAGGGGCGTGGTCCATCCCGGGTCGCCTAAGCAGTCGCGATTTCCTCGCGCCCGCCGGCGACCCGCGGCGGCGCCGCAGCTGTGCTACCGAGCCCGGCGCCGCCTTCTTCGAGCGGGATCGGCCATCTCCCGACCCCGCTCGGCGGCCTCCTTCTGGAGCATCACTGCTTCACAGAAGGAGGCCACAGCCCTCCAACCTCCCTCGTCCGCCAGCGTTGCCGCAATCAATGCCGGCGGAGACAGATCTCGCCCCATCTCTGCGACCAAGACTCGGCGCTCGGAGGCTCACGCGGGACACTTCGCCAGCGTGTGCTGGGCCGAGTCGAGGTCGGATGCACAGTGGTGGCAATGTGTCGATTCCTCCCGTCCTATTCGACAAAGATACTCACCGAAGCAGCCGTGCCCGGTGAGTATCTGAGTCAATCGGTAGGTGAGCTCCTCCTTCCCGTGGAGCCAACCTTCGAGGTGCGGGAGTACGGCACCGACGGCCCGCTGGCGCGCGCAGCTCCGTACTTCGAGCTGCGCACGCCAGGCCGCCACAATCCGTCGGTGCCACTCCCGCTTAGGCACTTATTCTATTGTGTCTGGAATCTTGATGCACGTAACAGTTCAGCCGAATCTAAATATCTTAATATAAATAATCACTATCCGCCGTCTGTCTGTCCCTATGTATGCTTAGATCTTTAAAACTCCGCAACGGATTTTGATTCGGTCTTTTTAAATAGATAAAGTGAAATATAGTAGAGAAACACTGATAAATTTAGAGGTTTCTAATGTGATGTCGTAAATGAGCAGTTTTTTTTGCTTACTGAACCCTACGAGATAGACCAAAATAATGTACTACAGTGTTGTCCACTTTATAAAGTTCAACAAAAAAGTCCGCGATGGTATATGTCTATCTCTTAGGGATAACCCACCATAACCATTTTTTATCCTTTACTAAAAAATGGTTATTTACGAAGTGCTTTTAAACAATACAGCATTAATCCTTATCCAATTAAGTACCTTAAATGAATTGTGCATTTATTATAGATCAATATGCTTACAGCATGTAATTTAAGTGAATATTTCCGAAGATATTATTTTGTAGTTGGTATATTTACATAAGCATTGCGATGCAAAGCATATCCGTGCGAAGCCGGGGCGGGTCGCTAGTAATCTATCAATTTAATATTGTCGCGTATTACCTTGACTGCTTCCTCTGTGTAAATATCTGTTGCATATTTTCCAAATAAGTCGTGAGATATTATTTCTGGATCTGTAATTGGAAAATTATAGATATATAATAGGACATTTGATTGTCATTGCTTTAGTATTTATGGATTTTATTCCAAAACCAAATTCAAACCGCATTTGAGTTTAAGTTTGAATTTTTCGAACCTGTGACTCTTCTCTTTTATAACTACCCACCAGAAGAATGATAATATTATTGTAATCAACCATAACATTGTCAAACTAGAGCTACAATGTCGTGACATTATTTATAAATAGACGACATTGATGCAATTTAGATTTTTGAAAACCCACAAGTGTCCCACAAGAACCAAATGTCAACTCTTAAATTATCTCCGTCATTATCGATTTAGTGGACGTATTGTTGAGGACAGACGTTGGAGGTCCGTCCACCTCGTAAATATTTCTTTCTTAGTACAGTTACCTCGTCTGAAATCAAAGCCCCACGTGCCTGTCTCCATGTTCGTGTGGTCATACATATCGATTTTACCAGTGATGAAGCCGGTGTGCGTGTCAAATCTGAAATTTATAAAATTTCTAATTTATCATTACATATATTTTTTTTTATATATAAAGCTTTATTAACATCAAAAATGTACCCTGTAGTTGTCTCAATAAGCTCGAGACAACTCATTCAGTTACATTACAGTTCATATGCATCGCCTTCGAGGGAGTTCGAGCCTACCCTATGTTAGGGCGATGACAGGCAACCACATCGGCCCAGTGCAAATTGATTGAATTGAACATACATCTTTGAACTTCTTCGCAGGTGTGTGCAAGATGTTTTTCTTCGTCGTAGGAGCGGCAGATAAATGTACATATGAATTTCGTAAAACTAAAAACGTATATTGGTACGGAGCAAGTTCTCCGGGCCCCCAAGCATCCAATTTGTGGACCAGTGCCGAGACCACGGCGCCATAGACGCCCATTTAATCTACGCACCGTATATATTAAATGTAATAAAAAAATTGCAACGTTAATTAAGTCCAGTCATCGTAGCTAATAAAATAGACCTAAACATATAGACAGTTCAGTTTGTCATTTTCCCTGGAGCCGCAGGTAAGTTACTTGTAGCTTCCAGCAGAAGGTGACAGCCCGATCAGTCTCGTCTGGAAATCATAGCGGAATTTTGGGTCACGTGTGGTGTGGAGAATTGATTAGCTTATAGAAAATATTTTACATCCCTACCATGGGATGTTATGTTGACGCAAGTGATGAGAGTACACGAAACTACCCTCCGTTTTAATATACATAATGACAGTTGACAGTCGCCATTCGCTGTCTCGGTAGATAAACGATTTCAGTTGCCGCGATGTCATTGGGCAAGATACGTTTAAAATGGCTTATATGTTTTTTTCAACAATATATACCCAGTTAATCTTACATTTTCTGGCGTAGTAAATTGTAGTAACCTAATACCAGAGGGAGAAGTAGCCTAGATCCTTGAGATACCAGAGTGCGTTACTTTTAATAAAACATCCTACATTTTTAACATAATATGATGGCAGTAAAGTTTATCTCACCCTCTCTGACACGGTAAGTAAGCTTTCTTGTAGCTGCCTAGGTGCCATTTGCCAACTAGGTGGGTGCTGTAGCCCAGATCCTTGAGATACTGCGGAAGTATGCGTTCTGAAAGCGGCAGCCCGCGTGGCTCCATGCCATATATCACTTTATGCTGCATGCCTAAATACAAATATTATATTATTTCCGATGATCTTTCGGTTGGTGTCGCAATATCCTTAGATTAAAATCAGACGTAGCTCGAAGCATACAATCAAACCTACCTACTTCCCTTTCTCCCTTTTTGCCAATTTACTTAATTTTAAATATTGTCTTCATCATCTTTTATAAAACCCATGATGACGACAGGTTTCAAATCTGTTGTATCCTCAAGCTAACTATCTGATTTCAAGTCAGGTGATGAATAAGTCAGCCATGGCTGTTGCGTTTTAAATAATGAAATACCGCACTGAATACGGCAGAACATTTGCGTAAACGTTTCTCGAAACAAAAAAGCTTCTTTTAAAATGAAGCTATATATACTTAGCTATTTGATTATAATATTGTGCTATTACAATCCGAACTTTTCATTAACTTAACAATTACGTAATAGTAAATTAGTCCTTTTTGTTTACATTATAAAGGTCTACTTAGCTAAAGCAGTTGTTGCACCGCCGACGATGAACGACAATCGAGTAGAGCTAGAATTATGTAGACACGGGTTGCCGAGCAACGGGAAGCGAGTATTTAGTTCCGATAGTTTTATTGCTGGGATATTAGCGAGCATGCGAGTGCGACAAGTGATTACTCGCGCTGCTCGCTCGAGTCGCTCGCGGCAGCAGTCTAGGAGACCTATTTTTGAATTACGAATGCGACTTCGAAATCACCAATGTGACTAATAATCACCGATTTTCAATAATTCTTATTTTTGAATATCACTGATGTGACTACCTTAGTCACAGGTGTGATTTCATTACGAGTGCCCTCACCCACTCGTAATCAAGTCATACTTGTGGAAATTGTTTGATTTTTCAGTCTATATATAAGATATATATGAATGTATATATATATATATATATATATATATATATATACATATATAATAACCATAATGGTTAAGCCGGCAATAACCGGCAGCGGCTACATTCTGCGTGGAACCGAACTCTGACATTTATGTGTGTACTTTATCTATGTTGGCAGCTCTGCGATCGACTTTCAAAAATTGGATGTTTAGGAATCCGTGACTTCAAAGTCCTCAAAATTTCGAAATCGCATTCGTAATTCAAAAATAGGTCTGAGCAAGCTTGATATCCATAACAAATAACAATAGATGTACTTTCAAAGCTGTACTGTAGAGAAATGAGCGCTAGTTGTCTCTCGGCGGGAGTACTGACTGCTGGTGGATCATCGCTGGGCGAGTTTTCGTTGGCGTTAAAGTTTTTTTATTTAAACGGAACTTATGTATACGTATCTATCTATTTTACGTTTCGAGACGTTATTGAATAAAGAAGGCAAACAAATCATTTTTGATTTCGATTTTTTTAACTACGCTCTACACTAGGATTTTTATCCCGTGACGTGGGTGTAGCCACAAACGTAGAATCTTCTATACACATATACAGTGGTGGGTGGAGGCAAAAAGTCGATGAACGCATCTTCATGCGAGATATTTGGACACACGGCTGTAGTATCAGTCATCCCTTAGATATAAATTATGAACCGATATAATTTTGACCATCTCAAGACCCATCTAGACGTTTACTATGGCAATAACAAAAGTGCGAAATAAAACGTTTGATCCGTACTTTTTTTTTTTTTTTTTTATAGCATAGGGCAGCAAACGAGCAAACGGATCACCTGATGGTAAGCGATAACCGTTGCCCATGGACACCCGCAACACCAGAGGAGTCACAGATGCGTTGCCGGCCTTTTAAAAGGGAATAGGGGGAATAAGGGGAATAGAGGGGAATAAGGGGGGTTGGGCCTCCGGTACCCTCACTCACTCGGCGAAACACAGCGCAAGCGCTATTTTACGCCGGTTTTCTGTGAGGCCGTGGTATCACTCCGGTCGAGCCGGCCCAATTCGTACCGAAGCATGGCTCTCCCACGGTAAAAAAACCCACGGTAAACTGATCTAGCACTTCGTATGAAACAGCAAATCTTTTTTCTAGTAATGCTTGCCTCACAGTAACGAGCGTTGACATTCTCTGAGATTTCAGAGCTGTAATAAAATGCGTGTATATAGACATACATAGAACCGTACAGGCTTCGGTGGCGATGACTTTCGCTTCGGCCTCACGTTGAAATGGGAGAAGATTGGTCTAAAAAGAGTTCTTTCGACGAGTTAAATGCCATAGCTCAGTCAGACGAACTGGAGACGGTATTTTTGAATTATTACACGTGAATTTGGAATTCGAATACGAATACAAATCGTGCACGAAATTATTTTCTACTGCTCACTATTTTATAGATTTTTGAATCACTCGAATTCAGTGTTGTCATTAAGAACAAATTCTTAATTAAATTCCGTTTCACGCAGAAAAATTCAAAACCACAACAACAAAAGCAAAAATCTGGCGATGACTCACACGTGAAACGGAGCACTGTCAAGGTCACTTCAGCGTTGGATATTCTACTAGTAGAAATCAAAAACGAGTGGGTTGAACCACTCGTTGCACAACGCACGAAATAAAAGCTCAGAAATAGTGAATTCGGTAATTCGTATATGAACGACTCCGAATGCGAATTGGTTTTCTATTGTTTCAAACATTCGTCTCCTGAATACATGTAGACTAACGAGGTGTTTAAAGATCTATGCATACATGGCAGTCTGATTAGGGTGGGATCATACAGACCAGAGACCAATGCCACCTTTGTTGTCGGAGTCCCTATCTATAGATATGCTTTTTTACTGTTAAGTTGCAGTAATGAAACACGATGTGAATATGATCGGAGAGAATGAATATAATATTTCCTTACATGCTATATATAAATTTTTCTTAAAGCTATAAACCAATCATGATCTTTGATTATTGACCAATCATAATGAGTGGGAGATAGTAGGAGTTATGTTTTGGCGCGAAACTCAGTTTTAGCGGGAGTTTGTTTACGCATTGCGCATTTCGCCAGATCGCTCGCGGGGTCAGCGCGCGTAGCCTCGTCTAGACATGGGTAACTCAACAAAAATTTTTGAGCTGCAGATCAGGTCACGGTTCATGTACCTGAGCCGGAGCTGTGAACCGGCTCACAGATCAGCTCACTTAGTACCTTAATCGAATCGTTTCTATGGACGGTTCGGGCGCGAGTCATAGGTTCCGCGAGCTACGCGCGCGGCTCATAAGTAGATTCAGTTCATAGACCTGTTTGAGCGTGAACTAATCACAATGCGACCGCAGCTCGCGCGAACCGTTCCGCGCAAAACAGGCAGGTTTATGCTTGTTTCGCTTCTATTTTATTTATTAAGTTTAGATGTACAGCGTAAAACAAAGATGGCAAAGTAAATTATATAGTCTAAATTATTTGATGACTATGTATAAAGTAAATAATTAAATATGTTATTAAATATATATATATATATATATATATATTAAAATATAACTGACTCCAACTCACAGATTAGAGATATGTCTAAAGACTCCAACTTATACTCGTGACGTGTGCGACGCATAGATAACGTGAGCCGTCTGACTGATCTGTGAGCTGTTTGTTTTGTTGGTGATCTGCAGCTCAACAGGTCAATCTGAGTGAGCTGAATCATTGAACCGGTTCAGACCTGAGTTACTCATGTCTAGCCTCGTCAGCCCTGTAATGCATCCATTTAAATCTTCTACCAATAGTGATCACAGATAAAAATCATTGCAGTAACACTCTTTCGTTCACTTCGTTCAATATCAATCTTTAGATCAACTTCATTCTTAATTCGTTTTTACAAGATTTCAAGTTCAAGATAGGCCATTTCTAATCTGTGGGCCTCGTTCCTTTTCCCGATGGCAGCGGCGCGTGTGGACGTGCGAGCCGGGAGCATTGACCTCGCGATAGAATGCGTCGTTGGGATCGCGATTCGAAGATGAGCTGAAAGATGCTTCTCCAGAAATTGTGACTCGAAGTTATTGTGTGCTTCAAGATTCTTCTTACAATGCTGTGATTATACTGTGCTTCAAAGTGCAGCTCTATTCTGAGCTATTTCATATTATTTCAAACGACGAATGTGTATATTACATATTTCAAACGACAAGAAACAACAGCTCTTGTCAGAGCTATTTCTTATTATTTCAAACGACGAATGTGTGTAGGCTACAGGTATGATTTCGTGTGTGGTGTGACTCCTAGTTAAGGGGGTCAGTGGAGGGTTACCAGTGTGTATGGCGTATTTGCCGGTCATGAGTGAGGCGCGGGACGGCGTGCAGACGGGCGCCACGTGGTGATGCTGAAGCACCAGCCCCGCCGCTGCCAGCGCGTCGATGTTGGGCGTCTGCACCTCGTTAGACCCGTGGAAGCCTACGTCATCCCAGCCCTACGATCAAATATTACAGTCCAAATACAATTTGACCGCTTTTGCACCTGTCTCTCCTATTTCTGCTTCAAAACAGCAGTTCTCATTGCTGGGTTAAGTATTGTACTGAATAGAATAAAATAAATAGCTTAAGATATACAAAAAAAACAGTAAATAGAAGAAGAACAAATGAAATGTACATAGGTGTAAGTATAGTAAGCAAAGTTGTAATAAAATAAATAAAGATTCCCGAACCAACCTCACCTCCCAAAAACAAATAAAATAGATTAGCATAGACATAAAAGAGGAATGAAAAAGAGAACTGGAATGTAAGAAAGAAAAGTATGTAGAATGACAGAAAAGTATAAAAGTGAGAACTGGTATGGAAAGATAGAAATACTAAAGACTCTGACCTATATGTTAAAAGAACAATAGCAGTAAGCTATAAAAAAAACTACTGAGTACCTGTAACTTTGCATCTTATGTAATAAGTTGACGCACGGTGGTGTGGTTTTTGTGGAGAATACGGATATCCTGCGAATCTCGGATGAATCACTATATGACTGTAACAACTTACCATAAATATAAGCGTTTGTTTGTTAAAATATCGCTATAAAAATCTCTGAACTCCACAGATTATTAGGTTGAAAGAATTTGTTAAAGAAGTTGGTTGATGTAGCAATAAACATCTTAACGTGTTAAGCTCATACTATAAGCTAGTGTAATAGCTCACCATAGCCGACCATTAACTCAATCATCGTTAATTATAGAAATTAATATTTCCGTTAATTTATTAACTGTATATGTGACTTCCGTTAATATCTTACAATATGAAAGTCCGTTTTTACAGTTGTCGTTAAAGTTGTCAAAACGATGACATTTTAATAAATAAACAATGGGGATGACACCTGAAAATCGGATTTCTTAGATTGTGAAAAACTTTAATCTTCCTCAAATCCAATTGTATTGTAAACAAATAAATAAATGGTAGCTATGCTACAGTCGCGAAAATATTTAACGGGTATTGACATTAAACTAATATTGAAAATGAAGTTGGGGTCAAACCTTATATTCTGGTAAAAATGTCAATTCGTCATAATGTACAGATACTTCTTTTGTATTATATATGATGTATTGCATTATGTATTATAAATTACGAATGAAAACGGTATAAAAATACCTTTAATTCATAACTTGAATTATTTTTGAGAATTGTTTAATGGCGCAAACTGGCAGCTAGTATAAATATTTAATTCGACAAACTGACAATTTAACAAGGGAACAAAACCTTTGTTAAACTGTTTTTTAATAAAAGTTTTACGGCTTTGGTTTTTTTAATGGTTAGCCAAATCTTATTTACTTTGTTAAACAGTCAGTTCTTTCTGAAAATTATTTTCTGTCACTGAATGAATCCAATGAATAAATTCGATATATTTGAAATTTTATTACAAAAAAGGGACATACAAACCGAGTTAAAAATTTGGGACGTTGTACAAATCTAATGAAGAAATATATAAAACACATTTATTAATTAGACGAGACAACAGACAAAAATAAATAAAAAGATAAATAATAAAAATCATTATAGAATAATTAAAGTAAAAACTAAACAGAAAAAGGGAAAAAAGGGACCACCAATTTGGCTTAAACCTTTTATTAGCGAATTTTAATGTCATTACTCCTTCTTGCTTTAATCACAGTTACGAAAATAACACGGACGCCATTCTTTAAAAAGTGGGACAAGATTGGTTACGATTAACTAAAAAACTGGACATTGACCGTAAAACGGAAAAGCTGTGCAAACTAAAACCGCGATATTTGGTTACCACACGAGCTTTTTGAAAGAAACCGAATAAACCTTAAATACATATGTGAGATTATAAGTTATTATTTATTCAGACTAATAGTCTAAACTTAAATATCATCACATTTATAGCAAAATACCTAGTCAGTACACAGTCAAAGGCGTGAGAAATGATATCAGAGAAGCCATCAAACTCATACAAAATTTTTTAAATAAAAATAAACAGCAATAGGTAACTTTGATTCGTAAGTAAACATAAAGTTTAAACAAACACTTACTAAGTCATCGGCAACGATAAGCACAATATGAGGCGAGCGCGAATTCGCGGCGACCACGGAAAGCCACGCCGCTAACGCGATGCACCACATGTCTCCACAGGTATGCGAGGCGCACTGACTTGCGCATTATCTTAACCAGTGGTATGACAGACAACGTTACTATTGGCACCGTAAAGGGGACATGAAATTTAAAAACAGCTACGCGATCAGTGACAGTGGTCACTTCTTAAGCGCTCTTTATTTCTAAAACAAAGCCAAAAACAATGTTCTAGTGCAAAAAACGCGGGAATGTCATTACTATATAAAAGCTATGATGGTTAGAGCCGTGGTTCAAGAATAATCATAAAAGCTTTTAAGGTATCATTCAAATTTTTAAAACTTAACGATTAAAAAAGTTTCTATAACTCACGAATTATTTAATACTACCTATATAATGATTCTTAGACAAAATGAAAGAAAATCTTCTGCTCCTTCAAGTTCAATTAAATAAACAAATTTGACCACTTGAGGGTTAACGTCCTTGTAGTTAAAGGACGGCGGAAGATCAAACTAATTTTTAGTCAACATAATTACAGTTTCAGTGCTAACTTGCATTTTGTGGTTCTTATCCAATTATCTTTATAAACATAAAAAGTCGTGTTATGTGCGGGATTAGTTCACTATTTTGCTATAATGGCTTACAAATAAGACTAGCTGTGCCAGCGACTTCGTCCGCGTGGAAGTTATTTTGAGCATCATATTTTTTTGCAAACAACCACTGCTGTTACCCGATCTTGACAACGCGACATATCGAAATTTGATCACCATAAAAAGGATTCCAGTGAGTTAACATTAAAAGATAGACATATAGTCGCGGACATTTTTTTTTAGATCATTTTAAGAGGAATAATTCTTTCATACATATTTTTTTTGGTATCTAGAACCGTTTTCGCAGCGCACGCAACGGAAGCCCTCAAAGATGAATAATTTTCACTGTTTTTTCCACATTTTCCATTATTTCTTCGCTCCTATTAGTCGCAGCGTGATGTTATGTAGCCTAGCCTTTCTCGATAAATGGGGTATTCAATAAAAAAAGAATTTTTCAATTCGAACCAGGAGTTCCAGAGATTAGCGCATTCAAACAAACAAACTCTTCAGCTTTATAATATTAGTATAGATATAGATTTAAGATAATTGGTAACTAGCGGTTTTGGCAGCGCACGCCAGATAGCTCGTAGAAGGTAGAGATTTTCCTACTTGACAGTTAACGTTTTATTTTGGACAATTCACAGAATATCTTTATAAGTTGTAGCTTATGCGTTACTCTAGTAGGTATTATTGTAGTTTTATTAAAATCCATTCATTAGTTTTTACGTTATTCATCCACACTTAGCTAAGCTTTCGCGTTCATAATATTGTAGGATGTGACCGTCAAGAGATATTGGTATAACCATTCAAATACTAAAAAAGGAAAGAAGTTTTGGGACTGTCATTTTATGCAGCTGATAGCAAACATTTTGGACTTGACAAAGTTCGTCATGTCAGGTAGTTATGATAAAGTTATATTGTACGTACTACGCAAGTGGCCATTGTAAGAAAGTTTATTTTACAAGCAGTTCCATATTCTAAATTCTTTTGATCATTACATAAACTCAAATCAATGCTCAAGTCATTTAGCTTTCATGCTGGCTTAATTGTGGTTCTGCCCTCTGTAGATCAACACGGCCCGTCTGTTCATGCATTTAAACCTAGACTAAGCAGCACTTCCAGGCATTAGTTCCCAACCCACCATAAGTATCACATTATCATCGCCGTCTTATATGTATCTATTTATTGTATGTTTATATTATATAAGTATATATATAGACCTCGCCTTCTCTGAGGTCCCGGGTTCGAATCCCCGTGGGGCAGATGTTTGGGTGATGAATGCGAGCATTTGTACCTTAGTCGTGGTTGTTATTATATATTTCTATTAAAAAATATTTATACATGTATAACATATGTATGTCTATCCGTTACCGTGGGAGAGCCACGCTTCGGCACGAATTGGGTCGGCTCGACCGGAGTGATACCACGGCCTCACAGAAAACCGGCGTAAAATAGCGCTTGCGCTGTGTTTCGCCGAGTGAGTGAGGGTACCGGAGGACCAACCCCCCCTTTCCCCCTTTTAAAAGACCGGCAACGCATCTGTGACTCCTACGCACCGCCCCCGTTCTGGAGGGTCGGGAGCTTTAGTTCAAACCGATAGGGCCTTCTGCTAGAGTCCAACATAACCATCCGCCGTAGACCGGTTGCGGGTGGTATCCGGTGTGAGGTCGTCTGAGCACCAGGGGGTTGTTAAGACGACCACTGTGGTGGCGCGCCCCCTATGAGGATTTACTACCTTCCCCCGTAGAAAAAAAAATCTATGACTCCTCTGGTGTTGCGGGTGCCCATGGGCAACGGTTCATCACAGCTCATATACGTCCCCATCGAGAGGTTCGAGCCTACCCTAACTACGTTAGGGCGATTAGGCCTTAGTCAACCACGCTGGCCCAGTGCGGGTTAGTTCCGTACACCTTTGAGTCGCTTCGCAGATGTACGCAGGTTTCCTCACGATGTTTTCCTTCACCGTAGGAGCGTCGGATACATAATTATGAAATTCGGAACGAAAAACACATTGGTACACGGTGGGGATTAGATCGCGGGCCTCCCGCGGCGCACAAACCAGTGCCGAGACCACAGCGCCACCGACGCTCCTTACGTAACGGTTATCGCTTACCATCATCATCGCTTACAAAAAAAAAATCCCTAACACAAGCCTTACAGAGCTTACTTTGGGCGTGACATATATGTATGTATGTATTTGCTAATTGGTATAAGTTTAAGAATATTTATTTATATTTGTATATAAGTATGTGATGTTTTTTCTCATGTATCTATTTATTGTATTGTATGTATCTGAGTATACACACAGTATATTTGTCCAAAAATACATTAGGTAATAAGTAAAGTTCAGTGCACTAGAATAGCTGGAAGAAATCTCTAATAGAGATAAGTCCACCTTTGTAAACAATATCAATATATATATATATATATATATATATATAAACTTTGTAATAGAAAAATAATTTCTAAGCCAACTATAGAAATATACCGACTCAAACTGATTCGAATAAAATACTGTATTAGGAAGCGTGATGCCTCCCACTCCTTAGATAAGGTTTGTCATTAAAATGCAACAATTTAAGTGACAAACTTCAGAGAAACATTGAATAGTTCAACTCCAACGCTATCTCCTGTGCAAATGTATAGGTACTTACAGATATAATTGGGTGATACGGTTATTGACTTCGCAATGTTAGCTGCTATACATAGCAGAGAAAGAAATCTAATTTTAGCTTGACTCGCGCAAATCTGATATGACAACACGTCAATAATAACTTGTGTATTATAAAAAGAAACATCAACATGTCGACAGTAGAAAAACATACATCTAAAAGTCTATAAGGACAACAACACTTGGTAGTCTCCAGGTTATTCCTCTAAACTGAGGTGGTTTAATTTTTATTTTTAATAAGAAAAGTTTCGCAGTGTCATATGAAAGGACAATGGCAACTTTCCATATTGAAAATTTTCTGATTATAAATAATGAAGCGAACACAGTGTATTTTATGATCTGGTGTTATTTGTTAGTCTATAGTTAGTCGGACTCATTCCTGAAGTCGCAACTAGAATAAAAAAAGTATGGAAGATCGAGGTAAGAAAAATTCACAATTCAGACGGGTAGGACGAGTAAGACCATAGACAACACGATGGCAATTTTAAGTGTAAAATCCGTCCTTTACTATTTTACACTAAGTTATATTCATTCTCAATAACTATATATGAACTAGCAAATAAGATATATACGTAAACCTCAAAATGTATAAGAAAACTTGACATGAATTTCTCGTAGTTGGCTTTCTGTTCAACAGAGGATGAAACTGCAAATTCTTACATTCCTATCATCATTTCAGCCCACTGCTGGACATAGGTCTCCCCCAATATATCCGGTCGGCCCTGAGCTGCTAGCGACCAGCATTTTCGTGCCAGTAAATCGTTTGTCCATTTCATAGGAGACCTACCATCGTCGTTGCGGTGTCCGACACATGGCGAAAAATTATATTTTTACAATTATATTTTTTTGAATGTCGTTATTATCTATATTTAATAAAAAGCTTAAAATATTGTTCAATCTTCTAGCATCATAAAGACTTACTTTAAATACAAAATTTAATCGTCTTATTTCAAGCTTTTACAATCTTTTTTTCGCATTTAAAAGTAGCCTACGAGGGCTGCTACTTATGTATCCAGAATAGAAAAATTCAACAAACGTATATGGCTAAATATGGGTTTATTGTTTTTCAAAGTATTCTCCGCGATGATCGATACACTTTTGCATACGTTGAAACCAATTTTATAGCATTTTTTCCACTCTGATTGCGGTATCTGTGAAACGTGCTGTTTGAACGCGTCGACGGCATCTTCACGGGTCGAAAATCGTTGACCACGTAATTTATTCTTTACATTTGGGAATAAATAGAAATCATTAGGTGCCAAGTCTGGACTATACGGTGGATGACCCATCAATTCTATTTTTTGACCCTCCAAAAATGTATTTGTTTCGCGTGATGTGTGACAGCTGGCATTGTCGTGGTATAGAAGGATTCTGCGTCGCATGTTGTTTTTTACGTATTTCTTCAAATACTTTCGGCAAACAAATGGTCGTGTACCACTCCGATTTGACCGTTTTACGATTCTCTAGTGGTATTGTAGCCACTTGATCACTGACTTTAATACCAAAAAAGCAGGCCACCATTTGCTTCAAAGTGCTTTTTGCACGTGTCACTTTCGTAGGGTTCGGCTCATTTTGAAACACCCAAACTGTAGATTGTTGCTTAGTTTCGGGATCGTACGCATAGATCCAAGATTCATCACCTGTGCAGGTGTTATAAACAGATTTTGAGTCACCTCCGTTAATTTTTTTAACATATTCCTGCACCATTCGACGCGAGCTTCTTTTTGATGCTGAGTTAAGTTGTGCGGTATCCAACGCGAACAAATGTTCATGTAATATTTTATTAATGCTTGTCATACATATGCCCAGAGTAGCCTCTATCTCGCGATACGTAACATGACGGTCTTTCATAATTAGTTTTCGTACAGCTTCAATGTTTTGCGGCACAACGACTGATTTCGGGCCACCTTCCTTAACTTCGTCCGTGAGCTTACTCCGTCCACGATTGAACTCATTAAACTAGTGATACACAGTGGTTTTTGATGGGACTTCAACACCAAAAGTTAAAGTTAATTGATCTACGCACTGTTGTTACGTTAAACCACTTCGAAGATCATAATAAATCATAGCGCGAATATTTCACCCTTCAGAAACAAAACACTAGCGTACATAAGGAAAAAAAAATAGCGGCCAGTATTTCAAAAAAAGAACGAATTTTACCATGAAGGTCATATATTGCGTTTAAAAATGTTGATATTCCAGATTCCGGATACTTAAGTAGTAGCCCTCGTATGTCCATTCTCAGCTGGGACTCCGAACGCAGAGTCTTGGTCGAAGATCTGTCTCCGCCAGCGTTGATTGCGGCAATGCTGGCGGATGAGGGAGGTTGGAGGACTGTGGCCTCCTTCTGTGAATAGGTGATGATGCTCCAGAAGGCGACCGTCGAGCGGGATCGGGAGATGGCCGATCCCGCTCGAAGGAGGCGCTACTGCGGGTCGCTAGCGGGCGCTACGATGTTCGCGTCCGTGGAGGCGACCCGGGAGGGACCTTACCCGGATGGCCGGGGGATAACGTTGTAGGAGGTTGGAGGGGAGGAGGCGGTAAGATCACTTCTCCCCGACAAGGGCTCCCCTAGCGCACCCAGGGGAGCAAAGGCCGGAGGTTCTCAGATGCGACACTCGATCCTGAGGGCCCCTACAACGCCTGAGGACGGCCATGGCTGAGGTTTTTAGTGGGTAGGCCTCCCCTTTCTGGGGAGGAGAGCCCCACATAACCACCGGCTCTCCGCAGCCGGGGTATGCAATTCAATGCATTTTCCTCAGCGGAACAAAAATAAAGGCTATCATCTGTGCGACAAATTTAATTTTATTCGGTTCAGTAGTTTTGGCGTGAAACGCGATATACAGAAGGACATAGTTACTTTCACATTTGTAATATAGGATATACACATGTTTCTGGTCGTTATGGTTAATACTCTTTATTTCCATTCTATCTAAACAACATTTTTCGCAATATTGTCTTACCAAACATACAGTAGAGTTTACTGGAACAAATATAGTTTAGAGATAAGTTGACTATGCGATAGAGTGCGTGTTTCATGTACGGACCACTACGTACACGTGACTTTAGATTGACATGATATAGAATTGAATTATGACACCCTTAAAATAAGATTTGCTAATTTGACTGCAAATAATTCCTTTGTTTTTCCGGGAGTAGGTAAAATATAGAAACAAAAGAAAAAGATCTTGATGATGGAAAGAATACTTTAATTGTTGATAAGATTTTTTTTACAATGTATATGTTATCTGTGGTCAAAGCGTGAACAATTAATACACAATTTATCTGGGGTCATAGCGCTAATACCAAAGACAAAATATTTGAGATGATGGCACGAACAATAAACACGAATTATCTGTGGTCATTGTGCGTACAATAAACGTATAGATTATCTGTGGTCATGGCGCGATCAATTTGTAGTATTCATGGTGAAAACAATAAACACACAAGTTAGAAACCATTCAGTTTATTTATTCAGTAAATACAGTCCATCGAATCCTAGCTATCACACACACGTACGCGGACAAAATCAAAATGCATCGCTATTAATATAATTATAATAAAATTATTACATTGATACCTAGCCAGCATCCATTGATTTAGGCATCAAGATACAATCACGACTTCCAAGATGGCGGTTATATCCCTTTGCCATATCGGGCCGTATTAATAAAGTTATCTTTTAAGCTTGATTTAGTCGATCTATTTTGTTATCTCTTTCCTAATATAAGCTTTTTATAGGTGAAATAATACAAAGTAACAGTGCTGCCAATTTGAAGGAAATATGCTTAATGCGAATATATCAATAAACTTTGTATTCTTTGTTCTAAAAATTAATGTTTATTAATTTACTAAACTGGCTCTGGCAACACTGCAGATTAACGAAATTAGGCTTAATTCTTTATTTATACGGCCTATGGTTTCTTGGTCTTGTTAATGGGGGCGGCGTTCCATGGACGCGGCAATTTTGATAATTAATATATTGTTATTATTTTTTAATGATAATCTTGCTGTTACTCTGATAAAAAACAGTTTCGGAAAATAAAAAAAGTGGTTAAAATACCATTTATTGGTCATTTCCCGTTCACGTGATTAAGATAACACGCAAGATTATTATCAAAATTATTCGACTCGTGTAATATCATGAGTCAGATTCTAAAGAAATGTACAAAGGGAATACATAACTATTATATGATAAAAAATATTTTCATACATAAATAAGCAAAGATTGTTTCTATTAAACATTAATAACACTGAAATGCACATTTGACAGAATGTAAATTGTATGAATAAGCAATGGATAATACTAAATAAATAATTCTCAATGAAAATATAACACTCATTGTTTTATTATATTACAAAGATATAAGAGTTTTCATACTGTTACTACAACAATCAATGGATAATATAAATTAAGTTGTTAATTTATTACACATACTATGTTATTCAATGAATAAGGCAGCTAACGCAATTGAATTAGATAATACAACACTTGAAAGTCGAGAATAAATTGTAAATTGACGAATTAAGTTCACATTTTTACACGTAAATTATAAAATAGAAAATTAAAAGTGTGATCAGAAACTACGATCGATAGCTTTAGGAAACACTAGAAAGGACTATTATCTGTCACTAAACAGATATATAGTCTGGATCCAACTTCGTTATCTGTGATTACAGCGCGAACATTAAAAACACAGAAGTTCGTAGGATTACATTTAATGACTTTCCTTGAACTAATAATAAGAGCACTCTATGCTTAGTCTATACTATAGACATAGATGAATAAAGAAAGGTCAGATTACTAACTGCTTGTCTCGGTTACTATGGGTTTAAAAAAATATAGTAGACTTGCTTCCGCCCGCGGCAAATTTGTTTTTGTCAATCCTGGTCCCTTATGTCTATGGTACCAAGATTCATGGTTTTATCTTCAATTCAACCCCTATTTCACCCCCACACTGGTAAAAATTTCAAAATGCTAGAACAAACGATTCGTTGTTTCTTATGACGTGATATTTGACGAACTTGCATACTAACTTTCAACCCTTATTTCACAATTATTGGCAAATAAATTTGAGTTTCTAGTTAATGACCCTATTTTGTACCCTCCCTACCCTCCTTTGTATAAAAATATGGCATCACTTCTTTGGGATCTCGAACTGGGGGAAGAGAGAGCCATCTTTAGCTCATGTCCTACTTTGTGTACTAATGTCAAAATTAGAACCCTCATCAAATGTAGACGACCTAAGTCAAATAGTCTGAAGAGGTATTCATACTGTTGGGAGGCGCTCTGTAAAGAGGAGGCGACACTACCCAACAACACCAGGATCCTCGACAGAAGTAACCTGGTCAGACTACAATGATAGCCATCATGAAGAAGAAAATGTCTGTGATGAAAGAGATTTTGTTGATTTCATCACCAACTGAAGAAGAAAATGTCTGTGATGAAAGAGATTTTGAGTTAGATCCCACAAAAGAGAAATGATGCATGAATCCTCACTTAAATATAACTTTAAGAAGGTAGTAGCAATGCAGCAGATATTCAAAACCATTTAGTTAATGAATGAGGACGTTATTCATCTAAAATCTTTGACGAATGTTCGTTTTTTTTTTTTTACTTAGGCAGTATAGAAAAATTGAATTGAAGTTAAGACAACAACGAATGTTCCTAAAATTTTGGTGGAGTATTAAAATCATGAAAATACGTGTGTTTATACTACTTTAGTAACCGGGAAGCGGTAGTGAAAAAAAAAAAGATATCTTTTTCGGCTTCGTACATTACACACTCTTTATATATTTATTACTGTCTGTGGCATGGCATTTTAATAGAGGTCGTAAAAGACGTGACGCAGACGTGTGTTAAAATGAGGTTCGATACAATTTTTTTAGAATTTATTGTTTAAATTATAATAAAAAACAGTGAATAAGAACGGAGAGTTGCGAACAAAATATTGCTATATCAAAATCAAAAAGTTTGTAAAACACTGGTTTGAATACTGATTATTCAGAGTCAAAAAATTGTAGTTATAATATGAAAATGTATATTTATGATTGCGATAGCAAATAAATCACGTAAGCTGCCTTAAGACATTGAAGTTACTAATTAGAAATACATTTTTCAATGCGCAAATTTTTAGCAAACTAAAAATATTTAATTTATATAAATAAATTACGATAAACATGAAATATCGTAAAACATAACATGTTACTATTACACACGTTATGCATAGTACATAAAAGTCCTCTGCACAAAGCAAGGAGTATGTAGAGGGGCCATTACATTCATAAGTCCCACTACAAACATTTTCGATACAAATTAAATGCGATTATTGTGAATACGTCAATTTTGACATTGACATATAACGGACGCATCAAATATTTACGCAGCGTAACCAAATTGTTAACACGCGAGATAAACACCAAAAGAACAGTTTCCGTTTGAATATTCGTCAACAACGTAGAATTTCGAAACGAGTTAATAAACAGAACCGGCCTACATTATACGATGTACAAATAAATAATAACAAATTAACTACACAACTCGATTTGTTCATTCACATTGCTTTGAACAATGGATCTCTTTGGCGGGCATTACACGTCCATATTTGTATAATAAAACGAGAATTAGAAGACGATCGTGAAAAATAACACAGTTCGAAATTTAAACATGACTCGAGCTCCATAAATGAAATAGTTTTATTTGTACATTATACAAGGCTGTGTGGACTTTAGTTTCCTTTGCCTGCTTCGGGAAGAAAAAATACTACTTATTTGTAGAATAATATAATAACGATAACGCATTATTATACAAAAATCAGACGTCGTAAAAAGTCGATATAAGTCTACAAGAGTACATCCAAACCTACACTCACATTAGACAAATTACACAAATCTAGCATCAAAGCGTTTACTTGTTTAGAAATGTAACCTAATTAAGGCTTCATTTTACTTTCGCTTACACATTTCAAGGCACTGCACCTATGAGGAAATGGCCTGTTCTAGTATTTTGAATGTAGGATGTGTACAGTGATAACGTATTATTTTCACAAGGGTCAGATTTTAACGGGAATATTTGTAGACCATATCTACGATAATATATAGACTTCAAATATGATTGTTAAAGCAATTTTACGAAAATTGCTTTAACATTTATATAAACAATAATAAAGAAACTTGGCTAAGGATACATATAATTTATATCCTGCTACAAAATTTGAACGTGACATAACTTATGTCCACAAACTTGTTCTAACATGTCCTACCATTTATTATATTGCTTCAAATTATATTATATTATCAAAATAATAACAAATCTCACAGTACGATAGATACATTTTAAGGGCGTATACTGTAACCTAAAACGTTTTCAGTACTTGCTATTGCACTGAAAGAGTGATTGTTTTGTTAGAAACGCAACTACGAACTCACAAACACCGCAAGATGTATGCGTGTGGTGTTTGAATAACAAACGTTACTTAATTAATACTGAAAGCGAGCATTTGGTCCGCCAACAACAAACGGTTGAATACTCTCGCGATAGACAAAGTGTGGTTGTAGAAATATAACTAAAAAATCCAGATGGGTATTTACTTTTAGCCCAGGAGATCGACACTAAAACGCGACTTAAATGTAATGGAGGAAAGACTTTGATCTTAGGACGATACAAAATTTATTACATGCAGTGTAATAAAATGGCCGCACCGCGGTTAATACTTTAGTCTTCAAATTTGTTATATTTATACAACCGACTATGTAACTCCCCGTAATGCCTACACCAAATGCACGAATCGTGTAATTTGTGTATTACAATAAAAGTAAATTGTCCTCACAAACCATAGACAAAAGTGAAGCAGACAGAAAATTCATATAAACGACTAAAACCTCTTTCACACGATACAATCCTGATATCATAGATAATTTACACGTGGAATACGGATAGGTTATTAAATTTCGGACCACTAACTCTTTGTACATTAAAAAAAGAGATAACAGATATGTACAGTTCGACTTAAAAAGTTGAAATTTCGTTGGATATTTTTTGGTAATACTTTTCACAATAAAGAGTAGTTTACACAACTATGTATGTGGTTATGACAAATTATCTGATAAATAATCGTTTTTACGACTTTTATTATGGTTTGAACAACAAAATTATTTATAAACAAAGTGTAAAATTATCTATGACGTTTTGTGTTGCTATGTCGCAGCCAACTAGTTAAAATAGCCGTTCAATCAAACAGCTAGCCCTTTGACTGAACAACGCCATTCAACCATACGTCTAGCTTATTAATTGAATATTTGAGTCGCTCAAAACGTTCAACACTACAGCTGATTCAAAAGCCGCCGTCTATTTAATTAGTTCAGCGCTCACTATGTTACGTTTTCAATATGGCGTCAACTAGCCGTGGTTTGCGATTGTTTCAAGATATTATTCGGAAAGTAGTAAATATACGTTACACGTGTTATTAAAGACACAGAAATTACGAAGTCACTTACATGTGATACGAGTGAATCAAACTTTAAACAAATATTCGAGGAGAAATTACGGGATTACGAAATGATTCTTGCTTCGTAAATTTTTAAGTTTGTATTTTTTTGCTTGGTGCAAACAATATTATGATTAATAATTTGTTTTTCTTTTTACTTATTTCATCAAACTTTCGGTCACCTTTTAAACTTAATTCAAGCATAACCTCCCAAGAAATTACAAAAAGACTTTCTATTCTCTCACATTAAGTACTAAACTAATGGTCACCTTAGTTAATTTGCCATTTAACCAGTTGGCTAAGCGTCGTTTAGCTGTAATGTTGAACGTGGCAATTGACAAGTCGGCTAATCGACGTGTAGCTGTGTGATTGAATGGCGTTGTTCAGTCAAAGGGCTAGCCGTTTGATTGAACGCCTATTTTAACCAGTTGGCTGCGACAGCTCCATTACAAAGAAAAATGCCGGCAACAGAATGTCATAATGGAGTGTTTACTTCGTTTTAATGACTTTTTCAATTGTCCCGACTGATTTATTGGTCAAATTGTGTCGTGTAAAAGTGGTAAGCCTACCTAACGAGTTCGGGCACGACTTGGACGTTGGTGTACGTGCGTCTGTCTCGCTCGCACGGTCACTCCGTCCCGCTCACTCCTTGCGGGGCTTCCTTCTTCTTGCTCCGTCGCCGGCCGCGTCCGGCTCCACTGGCGGCTGGCTCTGCTAGCAAGCAAGCAAACAAACAAACAAACCAATACACAACATGTAGAGACATAGTAAACACTTGTACAGATAGTCACTGCCATCTTAAACTAAGCTGGGGCTAGGGATTGCAATCCGGCGGATCCGGCATCATTTAATGGTTACCGGATCCGAAGACCGGATCCGGTGCTAGCAGTTAGTAATCATGATGGTATCTGTCATAATCATAAATGCCCATAGGACTTGTTTGTTAGCATTCTCAAATACTTTAATAATGATTTTGATCTCATTTCAGTTAATTACGAAGGTTAATTGTATCTATTCGATATTATAGTTACTTGATAATTAATATTGTTACTTATAAATTGATCTATCTGTGAAAATGAAATCTAGAAAGACTGAGCTACTCGTTACGTCGTGAAATTAGTACTAGTTACGTACACTACTAATTTTTAATTGTTTTCTTGTTGTATATTTGTCTTAACATTGTTTAGGAAATAAAGTCGACTTTATATATTTCTGATTTATTTTTCATAAACTACCTACATATAAGTGCAGTGACACTTGATTAACTCACTTATTTTGTACAAAAAGCGACAATCATCTGGAAAAGTATGTAGGTACTTGCATAAAAATAAATTTGAAGACATGTCATTGATCACAACATTGATAATATAAAATAAACGTATAGCTCCTAAACACCTGCTTATTATCACTGCTTTTCACCCCAAGATTAACAAGTGGTCCTTCGAGCCGGGTAAATAATTTATATGACGGTAACAGTATACTGCTTGCTGAGTTAACCCGCCCAATGTCAACGTTCTCCTCATTAACCCTATATGCGTCGCTAACACTTACTTTATAATAGCCTTTACTCATCACCACCCTTGGACAACCCGGGCAGCTACGGGTCGGGTATGAAGGCCTGTGGGGGATTACCGTGGATATTGTAGGCCGACCCTAGTGAAAGCTTTGTGGCTCTCCTTGCATTGCATAACACAAACACTAACGTACCAGCGCGCCGCGTGCGTGCTCGAGCCCCGCCTTGGTGGCGCGCGGCGCCGCCCCGCCGCCCTCGGCCCCGCCCTCGTCCCCGCCCACGGCCCCGCCCTCGTCCCCGCCCTCGTCCCCGCCCTCGCCCTCGCCCTCGCCCCCGCTCTCGCCGTCCGCCTCGCCTGCCGATCGACCGACACATAGCAATGCAAAACTTCCTAATCTATACCGAAATCGATTGGAGAGGCCATGTCCAGCAGTGGACGGCGATAGGCTGACATGATGATGACGACGATATGATCCATGTATTCAGCTCGCAACAAGCCATGGGAATATATTACATAGTACCAACGTTGTAATATTACACAGAACTAGTACAATTTCATATATTATTGGAATCAAGCTACTTAGCTTAGCTGGGCTTTATTAATCTACAAGAGATCTCATAATAGAATAATTGTGAGTCTACAGTCAAATTCAATTAAGTAATTTATATATATCAAATCAAAAATATACAATGTCAGATAATAGTTATTTATGCAACTGTTGTATAATCAGGGGTATTAAACACGAATGTGGGTGATAATAGTATCACACGAGTGTTTTAATACCTAATTATAATAGTTGCATACAAGACTTTATCTACAATCATGATGTGAATCTTCTATAAAAGATTCTCATACCATAGGGTGTTGTACAGTGTTGTACAGAGCTATGAAAAATCAAGAAAAGTCTGATTGCGAAGCATGTAAAATAAACAAACCTTAATAAGTAAAGGAAAAAAATCATAATATCACGCGTTTGGATGATATAATAATCATAATATCATTAAGTGTTTTAATGTTGGCAATAAGCTAATTGTTATAGGTTCTTTTATATAGTAGATAAAATATTTAAATACATTATTCACACATAAATCCTAAATCAATGTCTATTAAGAGTACATTAATATTATTTTATTTTATTTATTTATGAAAATAACAGTCTTATAATAAAGTATGAAAATATCAACAAATATATACAAACAAAGTACCAATATTATATATTGTGTTATATTACATATATAATAACATTTAATAGTTTTAATTTTGTAAGTACGGATTAGATTTGATTATTGCAATGATTTACATAAACTTTTAAATAAATACATTTCTTTTGTTAGTTTATCAATGTGACGTTTAACTTGATTATTTACAATAATTGTATTTTCCATTTTATAATCACAAGTTTGCAGTTTATTTTGTAAGCTATTTATTTTCTGTTTCAACTCCTTTACGATTACTTCGTGTTTCGATACACGATGGTAATGGTACTCACGAAATGCTCGTCATGAGGAACGAAATAATATCATTACATATATAATACTGGTACAATTTCATATATTGTTCGTCATGAGGAACGAAATAATATCATTACATATATATATACAAATATTCCATAACTTGTAACTCTCTCCAAAACAATATGTAGGTAGTGCAATGAATCTGGTTATGATTGTAGTTTAAAGAATTGGACTAAATAACTAAGTAGAAAAGGAGATGTCCTCTTATTACAAGGAGGTTGGTTTTTTGTGATCAGCGTTAACTAACAAACACCAAACTACATTAAATTGAAAGCCGAAAAAATATTAAGTATGAAACAAATAAAAGAAATATTTTTACCACCCCCAATTATTTTCAAATAAATAAAACATGTTTTTAAGAAATATTTCATTAGTGCAACACCTTAATGATGTTTTTATTATCTGTGACTACCGGTATCTTACTCTATGTTTGATATTTTCCGTTGAGTTATGACATTGACAGCAGGTGCTTGACTTGTCAGTTGATTTTTTATTAATATTCTTTTCTGGCTCTAGATAACATACATTAAGTAACATAGCAGTCCCTATATTTTGTTAGTTAATAACTTCTCAAAATTAGAAATATTCGGTTCATCAAAGCAATTATGTATGTATTTAGATTTTTAAAAGGCTTGTTGATATTTTTTTTAAGCAATGTGTAATTATTGCATTAAAGATATCACATTTTTTATTATACTAGAATACGAATTATTAAAAATCGGGGGTCTTGAAAATAAGATGACTTACGGCGATTACTTTCTTTTACCAAATATATCAAATTTACCCGAGTTAGTTACTATAAACCAATATGGGACATCTCCTTTGTTATTGTCTGTGTATGTTATACGTTTGCAGCTTATAAAATAAATGAATATAAAGTTTTAAATAAAAAAAATATTGAGGCTTCCTAGTTGCCTTACAACGCAAAGAAACTCTGCGAAAAAGTCGAGTCGATTTTGAAATTGAATAATTAAAAAATATATGATCACCTTCACCGTCTGCTGTACCTTCAACTGCACCCTCACCCTCGGAGTGAGGATCGTCTTCGGTCACAGCTTCACTCTTTTTCTTGTCATCATCGGAGCCCTGTATGAACACGAGATCAAGGTTTAATGACAATTTTAACAGGCAAAATATACATACCTCGCGGCACAGGAGTTAACTTATCTGTTAACATTTTAAAAAGTCAACTTAAAAGTCAATCCATTAATTAACGATTAACGGATTGAAGAGTTAATGCCGAGCTTTGTAAAAAAATATATTATGTTCATTGTTAATTTACGACCATTCCATTAATGTTTTAAATCTACTCACAAAGAGTTTGTGTCCACAGCACACGTAGATAATGCCGGCGCCGACGACCAATACGGTGATCGCGTAGAAATAATACAGCATCGGGTTTTCTTCGGCCATTTTGAGGTAGCGGTCCACGACCGAGTCCTGGAAACACCACACTGCTAGCGCTGGCTCTACCCACTACTTAGCTTACTGTAGCAATAGCTTTACCAGAATCTCAAGGCGTTTACCAGGGAGACACTTGCGTACCGAGAATGGTACACCAGTATTACCACAACACTACGGAGCTGATTAAAAAATAGAAAAGGCTTATTATCAGAGGTCGGAGTTAGAGTTATTCATGTTCCCGGAAGTAGCTTGATGTTCCCGGGGGCTCTCTACATGCCTGAGGAAGGCCATCCCTGAGGATTTTAGTGAGTAGGCCTCCCCCTTTTTTTTTTGGGTCGCCGGCGGGCGCGAGGAAGTCGCGACTGCTACGGCGACCCGGGATGGACCACGCCCCTTCCGTGGCCGGGGGGCGTCGTCGGTGGAGGAGACCGGGGGAGGTGGTAGCCTCCCCGAGGAGGGCTCCCCTGTAGGCGGTGGAGCGGAGGCTGGGGGTTCCCGAAGGTGGCTTCGTGTTCCCGGGGGCTCCCTACATGCCTAAGGAAGGCCATCCCTGAGGTTTTTAGTGGGTAGGCCTCCCCCTTCTGGGGAGGAGAGCCCCACATAACCGCCGGCTCGCCACAGCCGGGGTATGCAATTTAATGCATTTTCGTCAGGGAAACAAAAAAAAAAGGCCTCCCCTTTTGGGGATGAGAGTCACATAACCGCCGGCTCGCCACAGCCGGGGTATGCAATTTAATGCATTTTCCTCAGGGGAACAAAAAAAAAAAAAGGTAGAGTTATTCATGTACTTACACCGATTTCATACCACTGTATGGAATAAAGTGGATAAAGTGGATATGCCTCAAATCCCGAGATTGATTTTAAAGAGCTGAAAAAATCCGGTGATTTTTAAACAAAAAGTTATTTACTTTTACACAATTTAAAACTACTGCACGCGCGACGTTGCCAAACTTACATCAATGACATCGGATGTCCGAAGTTGCAAAAAAAAGGAAAAAAAAGGAAGTGTATAAATTTGCTAACCTCACCTCGGTTGACATAGAGCGATCTTTTTCAATGTACTTGATAATGTACTTGTAAATGGATTTTAGAGAGAGACGTTAGGAGAAATTCATTGAAGCTAGAAAATATTGAAATATTTTAAATCCCACAAAAATTATTAGAGTAATGTCGGAAGCGAACATTTCTTAGTGGTAATGAATCTGATCTCAATTCTGATGGGCCGTTTGAATAACCTCACGAGTTTAGGCTAGAAGCAAAAGTATTCACTTGTATTTATAACAAAGGCGAAATATGCGTATGAGAATTTGCTTAAGACTATCAATAATTAGTATTGTAAATTAATGTAAACTACTAAAAATTGTAAGTTAATTATCTTTGTTTTATTTGTCTATCTCTGAGGCTTTTATAATTTATTTGTAATATTGTTGGCCACACGGGACTGACCATTAGAAATCCCGGGAAGGACCACTTTAATATCAACATTTCCATGCAAGTACATAAATAACTCTAGCTAATTCCGGCTTCTGTTTATTATTAAGGTGATTTTGTGTCACAGATTGCGGTAATAAATTAGCTCAATTTGACGAACAATAGATGTTGTCATTTAAAAATCATATTTTAATAATTGTTTCGAGCCCTGGGAATCTGGTACAAGTTAATCTATCACTCGTGTTAACTTCAATAGAGATGTTGGCACAATCAGGTTTGGACATAGTTTTATCAATTTGCAGAACGGAATCTGTTCGTAGATTCTGTAAACTGAATAATTTTACATGTTTCAATTTTTACTGAATGAATTTCAGTAATCTATTGCGGATGGTGGCAACATCCCTATTGTGAATGAATAAGTCAAAATTTATTATTCTACAAACATAGATAGCTACTAAACTCATTCAAACTTTGATATGACCGTGCATTTGGAACCATATTCACACGCGATGTAAGGTCTGTTTTAATTTGCATATAGCTCTAATCATTATGAATAACGAATAGCATATTATTTTGGATTAACAAAGTGAAAGGGTAGCAGTGAGTGGTTGAATTGGTAATTCCTCAACAAGGTAAGTCGATGATTTAATTTAACTAATTGGGTAAAGTTTTTAGTTGCATTTCTCACGGTGCAGTTAGAGATTAGACCCAGTTGGTAAGACACTCCATGCACTTTCATAAAATTTCGCTTAAATGGCCTATACGCGTTGGATCTGTATCCCCGCCCACGCCATATAAAGGACAGCTTCACTAAATAGTATAAAACAAAGCTATCCACACCGTCTGTCTGTCCCTATGTATGCTTAGATATTTAAAACTACGCAACGGATTTTTTAAAGATTTATTTTAATAGATAGTTTTTTTTTATAGAATAGGACAGCAAACGAGGAAATGTATCATCTGATGCAACACCAAAGAAGTCACAGATGTGTTGCCAGCCTTTTAAAAGGGAATAAGGGGGGAAGGGGGGGTTGGTTCTTCGGTACCCTCACTAACTCGGCGAAACACAGCGCAAGCGCTATTTTACGCCGGTTTTCTGTGAGGCCGTGGTATCACTCCGGTCGAGCCGGCCCAATTCGTGCCGAAGCATAGCTCTCCCACGGTAAAAGTGTAAGACGATTCGACACGGTAAGAGTGATAATTAAGGAAGATTTACATGATCATTTTAGAGGTTACTAATGTGATGCCGTAAATAAGTGAATGTTGTGTAGTAAGCATTGCTCGCTATAGTCCATTTCAACTAGGATGATCTCTGTGACAGTTCATCGTGCTCCGAATTACGCATTTTTCGTTTGACAAACAAAAATAATTATATTCTTTAATATTTTTTATTCATAGTAGCTTCATTGCAAAAAATAATAAAATAAAATATATTTTACTTATAAAACGAAGACAGTATCGCTTAGTTTAATTTAATAAAATAAAAAATAAATCCTTTTTAAATAACTATGCAATTCGCAAACATGAAACGGAACGTCAAAAAAACATAGAGGTGGGACATCGAATAATCGGCGGCCATCTTGTGATTACCTGACAATCGAGTCAGTACGAGTGTGTCAGCCTTGTATGCGAGTTGTGTTTTCATCGAGTTTTGCGTGGTGTTCTGTTATTGTTGACTGTTGTTGCTGTTTTTGTTGTTATTTTTTTTGGCAAAATGCCGAAAAAATCACAGGTAAACACTTGACTATATTTCTACTATACCTACATAATATTATATACATAAGATAAATGCATTGATCAACAAAAACTTTCAATATAATACAGAAACACTAATGATACCAGAAACAATCGATTTTATTTTCACTGTAGGACCTCTCTACAAGTGTCGAAATCGAACTGTCACAGAGATCATCTTATTTGAAATGGACTATAGTTATGAATAATAGGCAGCTAGCTTTGTACTAGCGCAGGATGGAAGTGAGTGAGCTTAGTTTGCAGCAAGGACGGGGTACGG
Source organism: Scirpophaga incertulas (assembly GCA_036419045.1). NCBI lineage: Eukaryota > Metazoa > Arthropoda > Insecta > Lepidoptera > Crambidae > Scirpophaga > Scirpophaga incertulas. The sequence continues at coordinate 27,245,391 of CM071637.1, forward strand.
GTGGGGGACCTCGTTGGCGCGCTTCAGGAGGTAGGCGACGTAGGCGGCCACGGGCAGCGCGCAGTAGGCGGCGTAGGCGGCCCACCAGCCCGCGCGGTCGTCCAACGCGCGCGATATCCTCCCCCACAGCGATTGCTGCCGCGTTTACACTTGTGTGCTACTTGCCTTGCCCTTACTTATAGCTCAATGGCTTAAGACAACTTACAGATGTTGAAACGGCAAGATTCATTTATTCTGTATTGAGTTGATTGTTGGCTCTTGGTGGAACTTATTATACATATTGAATAAAACTCTTGTACTGTTCCACTACTTTTTTAATTACTGTCGACCTGACCGGTTTCGAAAATTTAAAAAAAAAAAAAAAATTAAATATAAAAAAATTTGACAATTAACTTTCCAATATTTCTGATATTCAATACTTCTGACATGTCTAATTATTATCAATGTTTGCAATTATGAACCATTTGACCTTTTTTGTAATTATGTATGTAATTTTGCAATTGTTTACCTGTGTTGACATCTTATACACCTATTTTGACATTTCATTCATATACCCTATAGGCTTAGATTATTTGAACTAAATTTCCCCACACTGGGGTAATTTTTCCGTATCTGGTATCCCAATCGTTTACAACTACCAAGTATCTACCCACTTTCTCAATTATTATTAGTGTGGATGACAAAAGAATATTCATTCTACCTACTTGTTATAGTTATTTTTGTGGAGGTAATTTATAATTTAATTTTTAGATAGAAGCGTAAACACGAACAGCTGTGTTTTGCTTAGAACCTTTGAAAATGCTGTAAAGCGAAACCGGTCAGGTCGACAGTAATTAAAAAAAGTAGTGGAACAGTACAAGAGTTTTATTCAAGAAGATTCATTTACTTCAGTTATTTTCACAGGGTTATCTTAAAACCGCGTTAGTTAATGGTTCATTAGCACTAATTAGTTCATTAATTTAAACACGTTGCACAAAACTGTTTTAATGTCTTTAAAGGGTCGTTTAACTAAAGAACCTTTAAAGGTACCAATATATAGTATTGCTAGAAACAAATTAAAATAATGAACGAAATGAGTGAATGAATACGTTTTGTTATGAAATAGGCTGACAGTAAGATAATGATGGTTTTAATGAGCGAAAATTCAGTCATTAAAAATTCTAACCTCTAACTGTCAAAATAATGGTCCATTAGACGCTAAAAGCGTTTTGTGCAACGTAAAACGCAACTAATTTGCGAGTTTGACATTTCATTTATTAAGTTTAACGGGTCTTTAAATTTTTAGATAATGTTGTATTTTGCAACACTTTAATGATTCATTAGTGATTAAAAACAACTTTAAAATTTAAAGTGTGTTTCTGCAACTGGGTGTATGTCCTACGGTTTACTATTTTGGGGATCGGCTGCTAGTATAGAAAGTATTTTTGTTCTTCAAAAATAATGTGCGAGCAAGGGATTTTCTTAGAGATTTATTTAAAGAGATTAATATAATGACTTTAGCGGGCCAATATATTTATGAAAATTTGATTTATGTATACAAAAATTGTAACCCATTTCATACTAATTTTCAAATGCATAATTTAAACACAAGAAATAAAAATAAACTTGCCGTTCCAACGTACAAGCTACAAAAAACTGGAGGTTCGTTTGTGGGCAACTGTATATACATTTTTATAACAAGATTCCACATAGTGTAGCTGAATTGCCTCTTCATAAGTTCAAGGTACATGTTAAAAAGACGCTAATGAGTAAGGTCAATGATTATTTAAATGATGCCAATGCTTGGTATTAATTTGAGGATAACGTTGATAAGTTTCTTGCGCCCATTGTTCTTATCAGCTAAAAAATACGTCCTGATTGGGTGGTAGGAAAAAAAAATTGGACGATTCAAAAGAGCGTTCTATAAAGTCATATCTGAATAAAGTTAATTTTGATTTGATTAGTTTTGTACAGTGTCTTTCAACCTGTGGCTCGCGACCCTCTAGAAGGTCGCCAGAGGTCGAGAGAACTACTTCAATAAAAAAACAATAAACATTAAAAATTGATTGATTTGTTAAGTAAGAGAATTTTAACAAAAGGATATAATATACTCACAAATATTTATGTTACTCATGTTAATGTGAAGGTTGTGCGCGTTTTTAATTAATCAATTTCTCCCAATGTGGAACTGTATTTGCACATAGAAGCATACTTTTTATTTGAGCCATTGATGAAAACGTTAAGTCGCAAGTTAGCCACCACACTCGTCGGACGGCCGGCATCAACCTTGGACGTATGCATCAACCTTGTATGTATACGTACGTATGCGCATACAAATGCGTACGTATGCGCATACAAATGCGTACGTATGCGCATACAAATGCGTACGTATGCGCATTCAAATGCGTACGTATGCGCATACAAATGCGTACGTATGCGCATTCAAATGCGTACGTATGCGCATACAAATGCGTACGTATGCGCATACAAATGCGTACGTATGCGCATACAAATGCGTACGTATGCGAATACGTGACGTATTCGATGTATGTATGTATGTAATTGTAAAATAATGCATTTTACGCACTATATTATGTACTTATATCCGAATCTTATATGGGAGTCATAAAAATGTCGTATTGAATGAATATTTGTAACACTGTACATACATATACATACGTGATAAAACAGCGAAGGGTGGGAGGGTTGCGAAATTAAAAGGTTGAAAAACACTGCTCTAATGAGACCAGCCATATTTTTACATGGCTCTTAGCTAATTGGGTGGATGATAATTTTTTTTATGCTATACATAACAACAGAGGAGCGATCGCACTAATAAATCGCAAGCGAAACGCAACCGAACCGTTCGGCTTAACCAATCCGAACGCCACAATATCACGTCATCTGTTCGATGACGTGATATTCTAGCTCTCGGATTGGTTGAGTGGAACGATTTGGTTTCGTTTCAGCTGCGATTTGTTAGTGCGATTGCCCCCCAGTTCTCTTTTAGATGAGAAATATTGTAGAAGTAACCACGTATCTGCGATTATTACTTTAGAAGATACAGCGCCACGTTTGCGGCGCTGTCGCGGTTCGGTCAAAAACGTTCCACACAAAGCACACTGCAATCGTGACGTCATAATTTACTAAAGTCGCCTGATTTGTATGAGCGTATAAACAAATTTGCCAATAACTTTGTCATTTCTACATGTATTGATATACTTTCTATATTAAATAATGTTATAATTAATGTGAGGAAGTTAGAAAAGTATTCGTTTCATTAGAATTTTGTAAAAAATAATTGTACATTTTTTACACATCTAAAAGCAATATTAATACAAAATTTAAGTGAAATTTCTAGCAATGTGTCGAGTCAGACTCGATTCCTGCTTTGGACTCGCCTACTCGAATACCAATTTATTTTGAATCGAGTACGCTAGACTCGATTCCGGTACTCGAGTCAGGAAGAATCGTTTCGTACTCGCTAACTCGATTCTATTTATACGAGTTCCGCTGACTAGTCCAGTATTCGAGTTTGGTTGACTCGCTTGTGCTCGCAAACTGTTTACATAAGCAATGAAGTGGCGCGGGCCTAATATTACAAACAAGTTTGAACCTGCAACTTCTTGTTTCGATTTTGTTCTAAAATGGGACTCTACTTGTGCTGGACTAGAATTTCCAGACTCGAATTTCTACACTCGAGTTTAGGAATCAGACAGTCTAGAAATATTCGAATACCAAACATAGAATTCGAGTACTGGGCTCGAATCAGGGAATCGAGTCCTGATTCGAATACCGTATAAACTGACTCGAATCGACTCGATCCACCAAAACAGCGACTAGGTACATCACTAGACCCTACCCCTCAGTGGGGACGTATATCAGCTGCGATGATAAAACAAATCTATGATAAAAGACAGAGAGCTTAATATATCTTACGTACGAGCAATAAATAATAACTGTATATCTGTCCGGAAATTGAGAGTACCATCCCGAGAAATACATATTCTTTATTGCATACGTAACATTTATGTAACATACAAATATCAATGAAGGTTAAAAGTTAAAATTTATATTTAGTTTTATCTTCAAATTAAAATATAGAAATATTTAAATTAGTATACTATGCTAACAATCAATTCAATACTGATATTAATATATCAGTATAGAAATTGATCGTTTAATCTATAACGTTGACGTTGAAAAGTCAAATTTTTGCTTACAACTTTATGCAGTTTTGCAAAGATATATAAACATGTTAAAAAAATAGGACAAATTTAAACTATAGCTACCTGACATCAATTACTGAATATTTATTTCTATGTAATTTTTCACAGATCGTATAAAGCTCAGAACTGTGTTAAATAAGGAAGAAGCAATATTTTTATTTTTGTGCTCATTTTAAAGGGCTCTACGTAGAATAGACCACAAGTATATAACATAAAACGAAAAGACTGTATATTACTGAAAAAATGCGGTTTAAAATTGACAATTTAAATTTTCCCGCGAAAACGGAGCTATAGTTCGTATGACGTCACTCCTGTCTGTCACTGTCACTGGCTCACTGATTGTACTGCTCGTATTTTATCATTGCTGGCTTTAGTTGTTTTTGCATTTATCTCGACTTTCAAGGTATTATATTGTAAAAATTACAATGGACTATCCATCAACATCGGGTGATCATAACTATGCCATTGATACTTCGAAAAAAAGCCTTCAAATAAGTTTCCTAATAAATTGTTTTTGACTGGACCTTCTGACCCAAAACTGAGAAAAATGTTTATTCCCCTAAGACTATCATTCGATGCTGTGAAGACCACTTTGACGGACGTAAGTCGGCGGATCATCGGTCAACATTAACTTTTGGCAGAGTCCTAGAATCTGCTTTGACCCAACTTCCATTTTTGTTCAGAAAACGCAAGTAATTTTGGTTTAATAGTTCACTTTTACTACAACTTATAACCTCAAATAAGTTGTCATAACAGGAGTGACGTCACTGAACGCTGATTGGTGTTTTAAATCCGTTCCGTTTCACGTTACTTTTGATTCGTAATTATTGTTAAAAAACAACATTATTTTAAATATAAACCTTGCAGGCCCTACTTTTATATTTTTTTAGCATTTTAATAACAAAATTTTCATAAATATTATAACTGCATGTTCTGCTCATATGATGCGATGAGAGTTAAGAAACTTGTACGGTGATAAAATAAAGATTTGATTAATTTATCAAAATCAATTGAACTAACCACATCGTATGTGTTCACTATGTCCAAGAGAATACACAGAGGTAACATCATTGGCACTCACCGAATACTTGGATATCTTGGCCAGCTTGACGGAGAACGTTTGCTTGGCCCAGAGCTCTGCCACTGTCTCGTCGTCTGTCACCAACAAGTTGTCAAACAACAGCATCGGAGACATTGACCACAGCTCGAAACCGACAGCGTGCTAAAGCAAAATGTCTCTATTAAGCACAGGATTGATATACGTTGAAATAATATCTTACGGTTTACTTCCATCGGAACAGAAAATTAGGTCGAGTAAGAAAATTACTCAATTAGTTCAACAACAATGGTTTTGTGGGCCCAGATCGAAGGAACTGTTAAATTTAATAAAATAGTGCTTTTTTTATGGATACATACCGACGGTTAAAAGGAAATAAGCGACGTTTTGGTAAAAAATGAGTTATATATGCCATTGGACTCAAAATCTTCTGCTCTTTTGAATGCGCTTATTCCCATGGCTCTACGATGACTTTTTTGGCATTTATGCCCAAGCAAAAGAAAAAAAACTTTTTCATAGTGTTATATTAGCTAAAAGACGAAAATTCTGGTCATTTTTACTACCTTAAATAACGTCAAATCACTAAAACTAAGAATACCAGTAACTGTTCCATTTCTATCTGATTTTATAGCTGTTTCACTTTTCAAAATATCTTAATAAATGACGGAAATACGAAAGTGTTTCTAAAATTTAAAACTTTAAACGGCTCACGTGAACATTTTATCTTTTGTCGCTTATCCCCTATTTCCTTTTAACCGTCGACACTATTATTTCTCCATTGTTACTTATTCGTTATAGATAGTTACTGTCAATTGGTAACTAATAACCAATTTCATCAACTATGTTTAAAATGTTTTATACGGAGGCAATTGAAATTTGCGCTAATTTACAGTAAATTTATTAAAAAACAACAATAATATGGAACTTATTGTTATAATTTTGAGAATGCGTTCGCGGTTTCGAAAAGTGTAAGTGGAGGAATATAATTGTATTATTTATACAATTATATTCATACATTATCACGTTATAGATATATAATTTTTAAAATAAAAAAAGCACGAGTCCGTAGAGTGATGAAATAATTGAAGAAAACAAAACCCCAAGAATTTCCGATCAATACCCGGCGATTACGTACACAACATCGACTTTTACGATCTTGAGACAGGCCTTATGTCGCTCGCAATTAGTGATTGCAATCCGGCGTCATTTTCAGTACGGCCGGATACGACCGGATTCCCATAATCCGGCCTCCGGATTTTCGCTTTTTAGTACAAAATAAGTGAGTTAATCAAGTGTCACTGCACTTATATGTAGGTAGTTTATAAAAAGTAAATCACAAATATATAAAATCGACTTTATTTCCTAACCAATGTTAAGATATAACCAATGTTAATGTTAATATAACCAATGTTTAAATATACAACAAGAAAACAATTAAAATTTAGTAGTGTAGGTAATTAGTAATAATTTTACGACGTAACGAGTAGCTCAATCTTTCTAGATTTCACTTTCACAGACCAATTAATAAGTAACAATATTAATTATCAAGTAACTGTAATATCCAATAGATACAATTAACCTTACGTAATTAACTGAAATGAGATCAAAATCATTATTAAAGTATTTGAGAATGCTAACAAACAAGTCCTATAGGTATTTATGATTATGCCAGATACCATCATGATAACTAACTGCTAGCACCGGACCCGGTCTTCGGATCCGGTATATTGGTACCGGATCCGGTAACCATTAAATGATGCCGGATCCGCCGGACTACCGGGTCCGTTTTTCCGGATTACAATCCCTACTCGCAATAGCGGCGATTTTGTGTCGCAAGCGGTACGTAAATAAGCAAATGGGAGGTACTCACGATGGGCGTCATCCTGAAGGGCTGGTCGTCGCGGAAGTAGTGGGGGTTGGGGATGCGGCGCGGCGTCCACTTGCCGCGGTAGTTGGGGTTGGCCACCAGCGGCGCTCGCCAGATGCCCTGCCGTTATTGCTCTTTGTACTTAATGTGCAAGCAGACATTGCAGCAAATCTGTCACTAACATGCGACATAGGATGTCACAAATCTGTCACTAACATGCGACATAGGATGTCACAAATCTGTCACTAACATGCGACATAGGATGTCACAAATCTGTCACTAACATGTGACATAGGATGTCACAAATCTGTCACTAACATGTGACATAGGATGTCACAATTTTTTTTGTACATCAGAACTGCAACTTTATAATTTTTATACAGCAATATGTTACCTTATAGGCGGGGTTAGGCAGCATAGGTGGTTTCCACGGACCGCAACCTACAGAACCACAAGCAGGGTTGTCAATCAGAGGCGGCTCCCACTCTCCATCCATATCCTCGTCCCAGTCTTCTGGTTTTACCGCATCAGGGTCTAATGTAGAAATTATGCAGTTTTACGTACAGGAGCAATTATATAATACATGCAAACGGAACACACAAATTTTGGACTACAACCTAACCTGTCATTAATATCATACCATCACAACATGTCCAGTACAAAACAAAAATATTATTTATTATAGAATCATTAAAATTATATATCGCAAAATTTACATCCAAGCATGTTTAATCATTCAGGAAATTAAATATCGTAAAAATTACATCCAAGCATTTTTATCATTCAAGAAATCATTGACCTTGTAAATACCCTTTTTTCATTAGAGTATTTTTAATATGTGCTTTAAATTCATGAAACGGTAAAGCAGTAATATTTTCTGAAAGTGTGTTATAAAAAGTTACACATTTCCCTAAGAACGAACCTCTAGTTTTTTGAAGCCTGTATGTTGGAACGGCAAGTTTATTTTTATTTCTCGTGTTTAAATGATGAATTTGAAAATTTGTGTTAAATGTATCGTAGTTCTTATAAACATATATTAAATTTTCATAAATATATTGACACGCTAATGTCATTATATTTATATCTTTAAATAAATATCTAAGTGATAATAATTAACAAGTTTAAGAAGCCTACTTGGAATACACATATTACACTATGCACAAGTAAAATTCAAGTAAGTAACTGATATAATACTAACAAAACATACACACACGAAAATACAGACACCAATTGACGCACCTACAATAAAATACATAAAATACATACATAAGTAAAATTACAAAAAACAAATTAGCGAAGAGAAATCAAGATGTCCTCAGAATCTCGATATGTCCACGACAAAAGTTCAGGCTCAAGTTTATATTTCGCATTCCGCAAACTGAGCTGGCACAATTCATACATTACATTAATTTTGTTGTAAATAAAAGGTTTCCTAAATAAAGCAAAACGCGTGGCCCAAGCGGTTCTCACTGTTGGAAGCGGAAGTCTAAAAGTACGCTTTTTCTTCTTCAAAATACATTGGTATTCATTTAGTTTTAGACATTCTTTGTGGCCGTGGTGGCTTTGGCAAATATGTACCTTACAACGAACATGAAATATGCCCAGTTGATTATGTTGCACCGAATAACAACTGAGAAGATTCAGCCTTAAGATATTGGTCTTGATGACCTAATGACTGGAAGAGAAACTTATTTACGACACAGTTATATTACAACCCCGTATATACAGAATATTTTTCCTTGACGAAAATTTGAGTTGAGGTCGAATCCCTACTATTAGTCTTCCCTAGTCTTATGTATGAAAAAGTTATTTATGGATTCTTACCAGGAATCATCTCTGGCTCATCATCCATCCACCCATCAGGTTTGACAGCATTAACATCCACAATTTGTTCTGGAGCATCTTCGTCCCAATCTTCAGGCTTTGTCGCATTCGGGTCTACAATCTATGATCAAAACATGAAATCCTTACTAATATTATAAATCGGAAAGTGAGTTAGTTTGTTCCGCTTTCACGCCGTAACTACTGAACCGATTTCTTTGCAGACGTAAAGATAAAAGTCCAGATTAAATAATAGGCTACTTTTTATCCCGGAAAAATCGACAGATCCCACGGGACGCGCAATGAAGGCTTCGCTCAAAAACTACTGCACAGATTTTCATTCGGTTTTCATCAATAGATAGTGATTTTTGAGCAAGGTTTTGCGGTATTTTTTTATCTCGGAAAAACGGATAGCCCCACGGGAAGCGCGATAAAACCTTCGCGCCATAAACCGACCCTTAACCCTCTATAGACCCAATCCCGAAATCCATGCGGGCGAAGCCGCGGGCAGAAAGCTAGTAAATAATAAAATAAATATTCCTTACACTTACACCAAATAACCTAGCCCAAAGTAAGCTCTGCAAGGCTTGGATTACGGGATCTAGGGTAACAGATAGACATACATACATATATAAAAAAAATTGTCAGAAATATATTATAACAACTCCCACCGGGACTCGAACCCGGGACCTAAGATTTGGCGACACCTTGAAACCGGTATACCAACCACTTGACTGCAGAGGTCGTCGTAATGTGTTTTGAAAATTAAGTCAGACTTGTGTTTGGTACTTTGTTTGTTGAAATGTTAAATATAGAAAAAGGCTTCCACATCTTCAATATGCCGAATTGAGGAACCAAGTGCTATGCATCCCAATAAAAGGTTGACATTATCAATTAGTATGCCACCTTGCAGACACTGGTTCAAAACGAGTCCAGATTATATTAAGAAACGTCTAACTATCGGTGATAGATTTAGGATAGTTTTTTAATGGAAAACAGTGTAGTTAAATCGGCAATCTCACTTGATATTATTCGACAAAAACGTGTGATGTTGTAGCGTTGACTAACATTGCACTTCACATATTGATTAGTGTTTAAATAGTCACTATCTAAATAAAAATATTTTTCATTTAATCTCTTTTATGATTTTCACTCTGATCTGTGGAAATCTTTGGAGGTCTTTTAGGCTGAGGTGATGATGTATGTACAAGCGTCATGGAAACTCACAGTTCAGGAATAAAACTTAAAATATATTTCTGGTACAATACATTGGAGGAGAGCCTAGACACGTATACCTAGATACGTGATGAACGAAATAAATTACACATTATACCCAAAAACTTATGATGATGATAACATTCAAATAACAGTCAATATCATGGAAACGTCAGTGACCACATTATTGTCAGTTATAGCTAGCGATACGCCGAGTACGGTTTGACTCGAGTCAGACTCGATTCCTGCTTTGGACTCGCCTACTCGAATACCAATTTATTTTGATTCGAGTACGCCGTACTCGATGCCGGTACTCGAGGAAGAATCGGTTCGTACTCGCTAACTTGATTCTATTTATACGAGTCCTACTGACTCGAGTCTACTATTCGAGTTTCGTTAACTCACTTGTACTCGCAAACTGTTTACTCCTATGCTCTATGTCTTGATTAAATGTTTATTATCTTTTAATAAAAATGACAGTATTATTATTTTTGAGTCATTGTGCTTAACCTAACCTACACGCTGTTTTAGCTAACTCCTTTCTATTTTTCCTTTTTGTTCTAAAATCGGACTCTAGTTCTGAATTGGACTAGAATTTAGTGATGTGCCGAGTCACTGTTTTGATGGATCGAGTCGATTCGAATCAGGACTCGATTCCCTGATTCGAGCCCAGTACTCGAATTCAATGTTTGGTATTCGAATATTTTTAGACTCGAGTCTGATTCCTAGACTCGAGTCTGGAAATTCTAGTCCAGTCCAGAACTAGAGTCCGATATTAGAATAAAATCAAAATAAACAGTTGCAGCTTCAAACTTGTTTGTAATATTAGGCCCGCGCCACTTCATTGCTTATGTAAATAGTTTGCAAGGACAAGCGAGTTAACCAAACTCGAATACTAGACTAGTCAGTAGGACTCGTATAAATAGAATCGAGCTAGCGACTTCGAAACGATTTTTCCAGACTCGAGTCCAGCGTACTCGAATCAAAATAAATTGGTATTCGAGAAGGCGAGTCCAAAGCAGCGAGTCAAACCGTACTCGGCACATCGCTACTAGAATTTCTAGACTCGAGTCTAGAAATCGGACTCGAGTCGAGAAATATTCAAATTATATTTTATTAGTTGTATTTCCTATATTATGTAATGGAAAGTGACTTCATGAATTATCCATATTGAAGTCATCGTCAAATTGACGACTCTGTATCTAATAAATATCTGTTTTTTTCCCCTGTATTAATAAATTTAATACAGGGGAAAAAAACAGGCCTTGCTGAGTTTCTTGCCGGTTCTTCTCAGTACAAGGTCTCCCGCCGTAGATTTGCGAACCGATGGCGTAGTTTTTCGACTTTCACAAATGCTTGTAACAGCCTAGACTGAATAAATGATTTTGAATTTGAATTTGACAGAATTCGAGTACTGGGCTCGAATCAGGGAATCGAGTCCTGATTCGAACACCGTAAACTGACTCGATCCACCAAAATGGCGACTCGGCACATCACTAGTCATAGCCGGTAAACTTGACTGCAATACCGACCGTGTAATGCCTGTATCCTACATTCTACCCACCTTCTCCCTTTCGTCCCAATCATCCGGCTTCTTATCAGTGGGGTCGTCGATCTCTGCAGGTGGGTTCACGGGCGGCGTGAAGTCTTCCAACAACGATCCAGAGTTTACTTCCGAGTTGTCCACAAGGATACTGAAGGTGTTGTCCGGACGCACAATCAAAGTGTATAGGTGGGGTGCTTTGTCCTTGTATATGTCCTCGAGACGTTGGCTGGAGATGAACATGTTATTGTAATACTGAGGGGAAGGACTTTATATTGGAAAATGGAATAAGTTAAACGAATCTGAAGTCCTTTAATAGTTATTTATGCAACTGTTATATAATCAGGGGTATTAAAACACGAATGTGAGTTTATCACACGAGTGTTTTAATACCTAATTATAACAGTTGCATACAAGACTTTAACTACAATCATGATATGAATTCTTTATAAAAGATTCTCATACCATAGGGTGTTGTACAGTGTTGTAAGTACTATGTAAATTCCAGAAAAGTCTAATTGCGAAGCATGTAAAATAAACAAACCTTAATAAGTAAAAGAATTATTAGTCTACAATTTATTGTTCTTATTCAAAATTTTTGCGATCTGGTGGTGAAAATGTCATTGCATGAGAATGTTCTTTTTTTGAAATTCATAATATCACACGTTTGGATGATATAATGATCATAATTTCATTGAGTGTTTTAATGTTGGCAATAAGCTAATTGTTATAGGTTCTTTTATAGAGGATTAATAGCATGATAGTAGATAAAGCTTATTAATAATCTGGTCAGCTAATTTTATGATATCACACAAACATAGTTAAGAACACTCCCAACTAGTTTACCTTTTCAAAAACAACAAAACTGCTTGGGTGTTCGCAATACTGTTCTGGTGTGCAGAATAAAATTGCCTCTACTACTGTGTTACTGGATTACTGGATACTGTGACTTTACATCTTATGTCACACTTTGGCAATATGCAGGAAATTAGTGGCGGAGCCGTTAAGGGGTGAGAGTATGGGACAATTTCAGCCGATTTTACTATGAGACCTACCGTCCTAAAGTTAATCCTTTCCAAAATATTCGTACTTAAAGAATTTGACATAAAATCCTAAATGGCTATAATTCTTAAAAAATTGTATTTTTCACCCATTTTTTTGGATTTTAATATCTCATTTGAAAGGCAATGTAACGTAGATGTTTTTTGATTATTAGGTACGTAATAATGTAGGGAGACTTTTTTGAGTATATCGACGTTTTAGAAGCAGTCACTGCATTTTTATTTTATTTTATGTTGTTGTTTAACGATTTTCGCTGAAGATACCAACAATTACGAAGATTGGACTATAAATAGTCATTATTTAGTATATCCTTGCTGCAAAATTTAAAAAAAATGGGAGAAAAATACAATTTTTTAAGAATTATAGCCATTTAGTATTTTTTGTCATATTCTTTAAGTACGAATATTTCGGAAAGGATTAACTTTAGGACGGTAGGTCTCATAGTAAAATCGGCTGAAATTGTCCCATACTATCACCCCTTAACGGCTCCGCCACTAATTTCCTGTAAACCTGTATATACTTTGGTTTCTATAGGTTATAGATTTGTTGAAAATCTAATAAATACTAATGTTAATACATAGGCGACTGTAATTACTTACATCACCTGATAGTAACTACACGGTAGCTATGATACCACAACCACTTTTAACAAAAAACACTATATCGTTTTAGGGTCGCATGTTGATAAAAAGAAATAGGTTTAAAAAATATATATTTACCTAGGTTTCTTGCTGTGTTTCTCTTCAATGGTGCCATTCTTTGGGTTCTTGTGCCTAAAAATGAAATGAAGTTTATTGTCATTGCCGCACTTGTCCGGTCCAAACATGATCGTGTAAGGTGTTTGGTCGTGGAAGTTCTTCAGGTCCGCTTTCTTGTTGATGCCTCGCGACAGCAGCTTTATGTAGGCGCCGCCACAGTTTTGTCCTTCCTGCAAACACACGACTTGGAATATAACAACACATTTCACATGTTGTATATTATAGGCACCACTTTCTTATGGAAACAATACAACAATTTGTGAATATACTGTACAGTTCATAAGATAAATAAAATTTTTATAATAAATAGAAAACTAAGTAATAAATATTTCTCACACATACCGATTATCCTAGTCCAAAGTAAGCTCTGTAAGGCTTGTGTTATGGGATCTAGATTAACGGATAGACATACATATATTATACATATATAAATAATTTTGATAGAAATATACATTAATAACCACGATTAAGGTAACAAATTCATTCATCACACAAACATCTGTCCCCACCAGGCTTCGAACCCGGGACCTCGATAATGGCAACACTTTGAAACCTGTTGTGTTTATTCACAACACTAATTTTGACGATATCCGTAGTCGAGTACATTGGCTCCGCCATCTCGACGTCCAAGGTTCGAGTCCCGGTGGGGGCCTAGATCTCAGAAGACAAGCCTTTATGTAAGAGGTAGGGTCTTGAGTGAGTAATCGAAAACAACTTTTAATCAACTTATGAGTTTAAGTGTATATCGAATAATAACATTCATGTTCGAGTAAAAAAAACATCAACTTGATTTAAATCTTAGTTTCCGGGATTTTATTTTCAACCACAATATTTGGAGAAGTTATTTCTACATTATGATAGCCAATAAATAAAGTTTAGTTAAATACAAACACGATTCAAAATCAACATAATCTTTATTCAATATAGACCTTCACATGCATACCTGTACAAGCGTCAAAAATTTTAATATAAACTATTCAAATAATTTCGTTTTGGAGGAACAAACAGTTGGTCATAGACCAGACCAACAAACAGAAGTCCCCTGTTTTATATTAACAGTCCCTAAATAGCAGTTCGTGCAGAAAATGTCCCAAATGCTATTCGGGTAGAAAATGTTGTCCCTATCGCACTCTATGGGCGAATTCGGGCATAACATCACATTAATAGATTTTATAAATGCCTAATTTTCCTTATAATTGTCGTGACGTTAATGTTTCCTGTTGAAGCATTAAAATAATAATTTAATCGGCAGCGGTCCTATTTTATCAGGTTTCTATCTATCTATCTTAGGGGCCGGGGTGGCTACCGTGAGGTGCCAACGCACTTCGACCCATTATGGGTCTTTTGTGCTACCCCATTAGTTCCTACTCCTTAATGTCGTTAGACAGTTACTTGACCACCGTCAGTCCAATCAATCGTGCTCAAGAGCCTGATTATGTCCCTTGGTGGCATTACCCTAAAGTCGTTGGGTTTTGGGTATCCAATCCCTATCAACCTTTGCCTACTGCCGGCCAGAGCATCGCAGTTGCACAATAGATGTGTCATGCTCTCCTCCTCGGTCTTGCAGGCCCTGCATAGATTGGTCTCAGTGAGGCCCATCTTGTGCAGCATAGTTCTAGTACCAAAGTGTCCTGTAAGGGCACCAAGCACCAGGCGGGTGTGGAGCCTACTTGAGCTCAGTGTGAATCTCAGCCAGTTTTCTGAGCCCATAAAGAGCTTGGCGTGCGTCATTTATCAGGTTTAGAACAAACACTAATTTTGTCTAAATTGAGATTAAGTATGGTAGATGTATGTATGAAGATGACGCACGCTTGTATTTGTATACTTTTCAACCTTGACTTATCAAACACTGTATTTAAAACAAAGAATACTCGTAAGTTCATTAGGGTTCAGATAAAAATGTACTAGCCTTTATTTTCATACTTGTTTTTATTTTCGTACGTATTTCGTAGTGGTTCTACTTCCGAAACAAAGATTGGGAACGAGCCAAAAGAACATTTAAAGCTTGTCCGAATCTTTGCGATATATTTGTCGACGTGAACAATTTAACACATGCCTGTTGTTTCATCGTTTAACTGCATTTTATACACTGTTTTGATCTCAAAATCACTTCACTATTCCACCTTTGTGGAACTGTGAGAAATTACTATTTACCTGAAGGAGACTATGGAGTTATACATTACTTCTGGATATCTCCATAGGCACTGAATTACTAGATGTCGCGATTTTACATCTTATGCCACAAGTTTGCAACATTTACTGTACTAATCTCATAATTCGCACATAATACATTAAGTGCAACTGTAACCACCAGGTAAAAAAAAATGTGTCAAGAGTGAATTAAATTTTTGAAAGACCTATGCTGGCCGCAGGTGTACGTTGCAACATGAAATTAGTGTCGCGAAAGGCTGACGATTCTAATCAATAAAATAGTCAAATCTTTAATTTCTTGTTAGCAGCACTTAACATTCTTATTGTCTTTACTATTATATATTTTTTATTTATTTATTTAATAAGGCTTACCAACTAAATACATAAGCGTCATTAACATATTAACATTTTTTGTATAATGGTATCATATATGCATTTAAATTATAGGTAGGCACAACATTTTTTTAAAGACGTTTTTTCCTAATTATAAACAACAACTATAACAACTAAGTGAAAAGAAAAAAAAACTAAAAATAAAAAATACAAAACTCCCTAATAGCTCTTTTAAAATTATACGACTTGGCAGTAAAAATGTCAATCTGAGTTGAATTTTTGTGCGAAATCATTGGAGTTTCTCAAAATTGTATTCATAGGAGAGAGACTACCAAATTTGTTCCTTCTAAAACTCAATTCAAATGGCCTGTAATTATCTACACGTGCACTAAACCTATATTATTGTCTAACTTCTTATAATAACTGTCGCGATCTAAAAATACTCTACCTTCTCTCTATCCCAAAACATGTACAAAAGGCCCTTACTATAGACAATAAGAATGTTAAGTGTTGCTAACAAGAAATTGAAGATTTGTCTATTTTATCTACTATTTTATTGATTAGAATCGTCAGCCTTTCGCGACAATTGGTTTGGGGAAAGTGAGAACTTTGGTGAGTTCTTAAGAATTGCTGGCTCACGATGTAGAATTCTATCAGTACGGCTACACCCCGAGAGGCGTCCCCACTACCAGGGTAACCTAGTGATTGTTCCCGGAAGTAGCTTGGTGTTCCCGGGGGCTCCCTACATGCCTGAGGAAGGCCATCCCTGAGGTTTTTAGTGGGTAGGCCTCCCCCTTCTGGGAGAGCCCCACATAACCGCCGGCTCGCCACAGCCGGGGTATGCAACTTAATGCATTTATATAAGTAACCGTAACCGACGCGTCTGCATAGTATTAATCAAAAGTCTAGGAAGCTTGAAAAGTATGCTTGGATTGGTAGCATGTGGAAAATTGTCTGGTTACACCCATGAGAAAGAGGCATGAAGGTATGTATGTATTTAAAACTATCAAATATAAAAAGTCTTTTATTAAGAAAATTTTAATATTCATCATGCAAAGAATTGTGACAAGGAAACTCACACAAGTGTATAATGTCTTCATACCTACTTTCCATAATACAATGTTCCAGTTACTAATCCTATTAGACCAGTAGTAAGAATCCAATATAAGCCGAAGAGTGATGCAATATAATACAGCGCTTTCTTCAAACATGACTAATAAGTATGAAAAGTAAACCAATTATCTATACTAATATAATAAAGCTGAAGAGTTTGTTTGTTTGTTTGAACGCGCTAATCTCCGAAACTACTGGTGCGATTTGAATAATTCTTTTTTTGTTGGATAGTCCATTTATCGAGGAAGGCTATAGGCTAAATAACATTACGCTATGACCAATAGGAGCAAAGACAGAGCGGTAAATGTGTAAAAAACGGGGAAAATTATTCATTTTTGAAGGCTTTCCTTTGCGTGCGCTGCGAAAACGGTTCAAGATACACAAAAAATATGTATGAAAGAATTATTCCTCTATACATGATCTAAAAAAAAGTCCGCGACGGCATATGTCTATCTTTTAAGGTTTAGTCACAATGACCGTTTTTATGGTACCAAATTTGGTCGAAATAATTTGTTTAAGTTGTATCAACATAATAATACTAAAAATTCTGCGGAAACTCGACCATTCCGAAAATCCCGCAAGAACGGGAACTATGTGGGAAAAACCAAAAATCTGCCGGAAGTCACTATTCCACGCGGACGAAGTCGCGGGCAAAAGCTAGTCATAAATATGGCTATACTCAGTTATACTATATATAGGCTATAAACAAAACTTGTCAAGTTTTAGTAGCTACAAATGGCTATCTACATTTCAAGTTCTCATTTGTAAACTTATAAATATTATATTTATATATTACTAGCCACTACAAAGTATAGTAATATATACTACTACCTGACCCTTCAAACATTGTCTTGTCATATAATTTTTTATAAGGAAAATAGTAGCTAGTGCTTAAATGATTTAAATTTAGGGTTGTATTTATTTTGCAATATAATGTATTTTTATTGGTACATTATAAAATTATTCAATACATAACTAGAGATCGGATAATCGGATGCATATTTACCTAAAGTTCATTTTTGGCTCACAAATTATAGAAGCGGCTTTTTAAAATACACTTTGTTACATAAAAATCCCGTGAAAATACGGGACTGCAAATTTAACGTAGTGATATTGTTTAAAAATTACTAAATTAGCACGTGGTATTTATTTTCAAAAGACCGAGACTCCGGGTTCATTTATACAACTATGCATACGTATTTACATGAAGTTTAGTTTCAGTTCCCCGTGCGATTTATGAATGTACGATTTATTACATGAAGAGTGTTATACGAAAGTAGTGAGCTAGTTTGACTAAAACAATAATCAATTAAATAATTGAATAAAAAAACAGAAATGGTGCCCGGGCGTAAGTATGGTCTAGTATCTCACTCTGAGTTAACTTCCGATTTAATGAGTGTGAGTGAGACGGCAACACAATCATGTTCAGCACAGACATTAAGAAATCAGTCAGATTTCAATGACCAACCATAGTGATAGATAGTGATTAAAACTGTAGTAACCGAGGTAATATTTACGCCCCATTTTAAATAGGATATTATAAGCTCATATTACCGACTAGTTTTGCATTACCAAAATGTTCTACAGTACCGGAATTCCGGGATTTTATTTATGGAAATAAAATAAAAAGACAGTTCCATACTATGTCAAAAACTAAATTAGGTAAATAAATAAACATCCGGCTATACAATTCCGCAATCCCGGGATTTTGTATTTAACAACACAATAAAAAGCCGTTTCCATACTTTGTCTTAAACTAACTTTAGGTAAATATGCATTCGATTATCCGATCTCTATACATAACAAAGCATAATAAAAAAAAATATACAACCCTTATCACTTAGAGGTATGGAAAAAAGATAGTAGGCGATTCTCAAACCTATTGAATATGCATATACAATTTCATAAAAACCAGTCAATCCGTTCGGGGGGGGAGTAAGGTAACGTTGTGACAAGAATTTTATTTATACGACGTTTCTATAAATACATGTAACTTTATAATATTAGTATATTGAAAGGAGGAGATACAAAAATAGACCTTCAGAGTTTCTTGCATGTACTTCTTAAAAAGGCTTTCCTAATTTCCAAACAGGTGTAAAGTAATTTCTTTTGCCTTGTATGTCTGTGCGTATAATGGTATTTAACTCTAAAACTTGTTTTTATATTTGATTAACGTCAATAAGTGCATATAAAGGCATATATAGAATAAAGATATTTTTGATTTATTTAATGCTAATGTATGTTATCTAAATGTGATGTAAATCACAGAACCCGGTGATTACCTGCTTATCTTACTCTTTACACTGGAACACAAAAACTGCAATTTTACAACAGATTTGGTAAGACAGAGGTCTCACTCTTGTTTTGTCTTTTTTAGATGGCTTTATTACTAATTCAGGTTATAGTTTACTTATATTTCAATTTAATTTGATGTATATGCATATTTGTAATGTGTCTTTTGTTATCAAACATGTTATGATTATCTAAGTTTAATTTATTTCAAGAATATAATTATTCATAATTTATATAGCATACTTACCCAGGCCGCAATTAAATGTGTATGTACTGATACCTCATTCATTAAAATTGCTTCCGTAGTTTCATCACTAGAGTAGCCCTTTATTTTACATTCGTAAAAGTCAATAAAAAGGGAGAATTAGCTTCCTAAGTAAGGTCATAAAAATAAAGATATTATTCACAATATATGCGATTAACTTTTCTTGTTTGAAATGTGGGATTTTGATTCATCTCCCAGCATACTGGCTGAATACTGGTTGGTGAGGGATCATGGTTTTTAGACACTGCTGTAGTAAGAATGGAAGCAAAATCTCTGAGCCATCTTGTGAGCTAGTAAACAAGGGGCGTAGAAAAACTTGGATCACTTATTAGTGAATAAGAGTCTGAGTCCCCAACGGTGCTCCCCAAGCAGAGGATTCTATAAGGATTTTCAACCTCAAAACAAAAACAAATCTGTAATTTTTCACCACTTTTGTCCTGGCACCTGTGTGGACTGCTCATTTTACAAACAAAATTGAATTGGCCCACACGGTACCAAATCAGCTTATTGCTAGCTATTTAGGTTCTCTGAATCATTCACTTTTAAACCCACAATTCATTAGTATATTATTGTAATTTAATGTTAGGAGGACATACCTGCATAGTGACTTCATACTGGACAATCAGAGGCTTATCTGTAAACTCAAAGGGTGTATCCAGAAGTGCAGAAATTGCAGCATGTTTCGCCTCTGTTGTAAGTACCAAGCCTGAATCACCTTTGAGTAGTTTCTTGGATGGAGCTTGAATCTAAAGCAAAATCTTCATGTGATATGTTGTTATACTAATTCTAAGGAATATATAAAATAATTTTTAATATATTACACATATCTCAAACAGCGTTTCCTAAACTTTTCACTATGAAATTTTTTGAGTCATTATTTAGCTGACATTTAATGAAATGAGTAAAATTAGAGGTTAGGGAAAATAACTATTTCATTAATAAAAGTTGACAAAGTAAATTAATAATACCTTTTAATATTAATTTTGAATAAAACAAACCTTGTTAATCAAAATGGACTTATTTCTTGTAGTAAATTAAGAAATTTTTGAACATTTTTGTTGAAAAACAAAACTTGATTCTGACTCAATCATGTAATCGATTTGTATACATTACATGCAACACTACAGACCAATGAAAAACCCCTAGGGGTCACATATACCAATTTTCAAAACCCTGATATATTGTAATTTTAACCTGTACTATACAGTGATTAGTCAATTTCCTTCTGTAAAATTATTAATAGTGTTGTTTATTCTTACCTCCCATTTACCATCATATTTAGCAATATTTTCGTCTACTCCTTGTTTCTTTGCTTCAGACTTCACCCATTTCTTCTTAAAAGCAGCTACATCATCAAAATGCTCAGCCAGGTACACACGCGCAGGGTCACTCACTGCTGGACTTTGATATTCATTTTCTTCTTCTGTCTATGATTTACAAAATGATTGATAAGCAAGTGCTTATTTAATTTATGGATCAAGATTTATCAAAATGTGTCTTCAGCTAAATAAAGACTATTTATACAATTATGCAGAATAGATTTATTTAGAGACATAACAGCAAAGGCATGGAAACTTTAACTATTGTAGTTACAGGAAAACATGACAAGGAGACCGTTGATAACCTCTAATATATTCTGATCTGAATTCACTGGTTTTGGAACAAAAGAAAAAAGGAAATTTTATATTGCCTGATAGAAAAGCTATTTGAAAGATGGAAAAAAGTGACAGTATAAACCACATATAAAATATTATCATTTAATATTATCTGTTTTATAACTGCAGGATAAATCTGTAAGCTTTATTAGTAAGTTATTTTACTTCAACTTAAAGGCCCGATTTCCATACAATTATTTTGCAAAGTAGGTCATGAAATGTGAACTAACCTCAATTGTAATCCCATCATCGGCGTCGTCGTTTTCGGTGCTTTGTACATATGACGTGCTCAATAACAATAATGCACTTATTATTACAATTTTATTTTTACAGAGAGCCATCTGGAATTAATAAGTTAGTTTAAGTATATCCAACAAGAAGTAGAGGTTTTTTTTACGATATATTACGTAGTTGGTACATTTAATTACGGAGCGGTACCGAAATATTATGAATTCTTAATCTTTAGTATAATTAATAGATACTAATAAAGTTCACAATATATATTTATTTTTTTATTGTCGATTATGTGTGCAGACACCGGAAATCGGATTTCCTCAATAAGGACCGGTAGCCCTGCCCCGAGATTGAACAGAATGTATAACAGTTAAATATAACTTACCGTGCTCTGAATTGTTACTGTATTATCATAAAAATGATTTCTCAATACAACCTAAAAACCGAATATAATGGTTTATCCACCAAGCCACGATGATTTTCGTTTTCCACAGTTCCAAAGTGAAGAAAATTTCAGCAATTTCAGCCAATCAAAAACAAACAGATGTCAATCAGAGAGAGAGAGAGAAGTAGTATTCGTTAAAAATTGGATAGGCAAATGTTTAGGACCATACAGTGATGTCAACCAAAAAACAGAAAAATTTCCAAACACGTTCAAATATTTCAAAATATATTCGTCTAGTCTTAGACTAGAGACAGTTGTAGATTGATATAGGCTTGGTTTTTACTTTAAGAGTCGACTCAATTTAAGCTCGATTTTTTTTAACGGTAATGTCAGATTTCTCGAAGTTGAGCGTAGGCTTACTACTAGAACAAGATTGAGTTTCATAAAATCAGTATTGTTCATGTAGTAAATCTATTGTTTTACTAGATATCTCCCTCATCTTTACCTGAAATTAACAAAAAGCGTAACAATTAATCAAAGCATGTGTTCTCTTTCAATCACCATTAGATCATACAGATTCTGTATTATTTCTATCTTGAAACTTTACCACATTTGTTCTGATTTTTATTACTTTTGATAACTTCTATATCGACATATTTCTATTATATATCTATATTGACAGATTAGTATTTCATTCC